>JACEGR010006910.1:0-55253 GCA_014170235.1 Listronotus bonariensis | reverse complement strand
AAGGTACGCCACAATTTAAACCTCGATTCCGAGTCGATATTACCCGAGTTCCATAACTAGGCACTATCCTTATTAAATAATTCTTTGTCCCAATAATTATTTACGTAAAAACAGATGAGAAAATAAGGCCGATAGGTTTCGAAAGGAGTCGTCACCTATCGAGAAGTTAAGAATCCGGGCCCTGACCACTCAGGTACAGCGCATGATACAACAAATTGTATCATGGATACAGCGTATGTTACAACAGACAACAAACAGGTTTAATAATGGAGGTATTTTGTTTTGATGGAAAAGTGAGGAGTTAGAGAAAAAGGGAATATAGTGCCCGTTGACTCATAAAAGCCTTTTGAATTGTGTAATTAATGTTAGAGGCAGGCGAGCATTATACCCAATGACCTTTTATCCTTTACTACTACACGTCAATGATTATACCACTGAACCACCGGTGCTTGGTAAAGACATTAGACCCGAGACTTTATTTATATACGGAGTGTCTCAAAATTGACGTGCTTTTAAGATTTGATTCAGAGGTCACATGTCAAAAAGTAGGAGTGAAAAAATGTCGGATTCTTCTTCGTAATCGACTTGCACATTATGGCCCATAAGTGAGAAGATTCTGGAACGAAAGATTTCCTGATAGGTAAATTAAGATTCTTTTAAATAAATTATTAATTTAAAAACTTTTTTTTATCAGGTGAATTGGAAATGGTGGCCCTCTACCATGGCCAGCTAGATTGCCGGATCTCAATCCCTTGGATCTCAAGGAAACACTTTATCTCAAGCCCGTTGTAGATCCTTAAAATTGTTTTAGCTCGAATTTATGCTGCTTTGGCATTAATAGATAAAAATATGCTACAGAACGTTTGTGCTTCCATGATTTATTGCGCAAATGTTTGTCTTAAAGTACGGGGAAAATTATTTGAGTACACTTTATGAGACCAGTTTAATGTTATTAATCGAAGGTTATTGTTAATAAAAAAACATTGATACAATTTCTTGTTTTTTTTAATTACTCAATAACCAAGAAGAATCGTTTTTTTTCACTCTTGCTTTTCGACATCCTTAAAGCACGGGCGTCAATTTTAAGACAACCTGTATTTTAGATGATTTAATGTACATATGCCACTATTTCTCTCTGAACTTTTTGTTTAATCATTATGAAATATAGCCCATAACACTCCCTAATAGTGTAGCTTTAAGATTGTGAAAGAATTTTCATAATCGGCTCCTACAAAAAAACAAAGTTACAAAATTTACCTCTTTATAATATTAACATAGATTTTATGAAAGATAAAAGTTTATATACAAAAAGGTATAGAAATGCATTGTTTCTAAGATACAGGATGTTACACTTTACCCAGGACCGTTCCTGGCGGGGCTGCACCTGGTGCACTCGCACGGTACGACATTAAGGATAAAAGGTTTTTAAACTTAAAAACATTTTGTATTTCAATTAAATTACAACTTATTAAAAAGATAAAAACGGATTTTCATATAACTTTTTATGTAGAATACAGTGGCGTAGATAAAATTTCCCCAAATGTTATGTTTGTTAGGTACCTAGGTAGGTACTTAGTACTTTCTTAAGCAAATTTACTGGTGGGTAAAGAGCTATTAATAAAGATATTATTTATTTTTAGCATAATACATTCTCTTCATTTTTTATTTAAAACGCATCTATTAAATAAGCCTGGTTACTGACATTTTTAACCAATGCAACGCATTTTTTTGTTAAAACTATTGTTTTTAAGTTGTCGATCAAATCCAATATATTATTTATGTTTTTCTTGATTGAGAATAAACTAAAAGATTAAATAAGTTACAAAAAATTGTCATTATTTTTTCTCAGTTACCATTTCTTATATGAAATTAAGAAAAAACTAAATTTATTGTAAAGTTAATTTATATTTGTTACATCATTTAAAGTTATTAGTTCAAAATTCATACAATTTAACAAAACATAAATAAACATTTATGCAACGCATGAAACTTTAGCACTTCAATTAACAACAATTTTAAAAATCGATAAATTTAATTAATGCTTGAAATAAAAATTACACATTTCCATAATCAAAGCTGATTTATTTTTAAAACATTTATGATATTATAGTTTACTTATTTTTTTATTTAGAAAAAATAGGGGCAGGATTCAGCATTGTTTGACTGTAAAATTATATTACATTAGAAGTAAGGAAACTGACTAATATCATACAAGTTTGAATATTGTGAACGAGGCATTAGCTAAGTGGCACAAACCCACGAGTGTAAGAAAGTCATTTTTACATAATTAATTTACATTATTTTTCTACGACCACAAAGTATTCACCAAAAAAAATAAGTTTTTTTGTCTTTATCTACAGAAAAAATAAGTAAACAAATAGTAACTCTGCAACACTAGGGTGATATACAGGTAGGTCCACGCTACTAGACACATACAGTAACCGAACGATATCTCAGTTTATGATAAAAAACACTTCACAATTTTATTGCATCGTTTTTGCGAGTTTTTATACCTGCGACCTTTATTACAAATAAGTGGTATGCCCTTTCTAAAATAAATTGGTTTAGCAAAAATATTGCAAAAAAGCCTGTGATACATTTAATATCTAGTCCGGGAACATACTTTTAAATACCCACAATTTTGAGGTGCTATATTTAACCTCATATTTGACAATTAAAAATTAATTTCTATATTTGGTATAAACTTTTTGTCAAAACCTAAGTTATGACAATAAAATAATATTTACCGTAGGGTGTTCGAAAAGTTTTGAGATATACGTACATTTATTTGATTTTTTCAAAATAATTTCCACCACATTGAATACACTTTTCCATTCTAACAAACCAGTCACTGAAAATAGCTTTCCACTTTTCAGTTGAAATTTCAGCACATATTTTATCCCAGGCCTCCAGTAGCACGTCTTCAGTTTTAAACTTTTGTCCTTTTAGTTGGCTCTTGACAAAAGGAAACAACCCAAACTCACACGGCGCCAAGTCGGGGCTATAAGGCGGATGTTCCAAAAGTCTCAAGCCTGCATCTGTCAAAAATTGACTGGTAAGTTCAGCTCGATGAGGTGGGGCATTGTCATGATGAAGGTACCAGCTAGCGAGTTGCGAGTTTGGGCGAATCACTCTTAACTTTTCTATAAGTTTTGAAAGGCATACTGTAGTGTACCACAGAGCATTTACGGTCTTCTGTTCTCGGAGCACAACACGTTCAATTATTCCTCTTGAACCAAAGAAAACAACTATCATTATTTTTTTACAGATCTTGATTTGCGAACTTCGGTCGGACTTTCTTCACCTTTGAAAACCCATATCTTATTCTGTTGTTTAGTTGGGACGTCGTAATAATAAAGATAAGTTTCATCTCCCGTGACGATCGACACTATGTCTTTAGATTTACCCTCCTAGAATTTGGACATCATTTTTTACACCAATTCACTCTTTGTGTCTGCTGCTCGGGAGTTAACTTGTGTGGAACCCAAAGAGTACAAATTTTTCTAAAACCCAAGTGCTCATGTATGATCGTGTGTAATGTTGCTAAACTAATGTTCAATGTCTCTTCTAACTGTCGATAGGTAATTCGTCGGTTTGCTTCTATAGCTTTTTGGACGGCATCAGATATGATTTCTGGGGTAACTACTTCACACGGTCGACCTGAGCGTGAGGCGTCTTCAAGCGAAAACGAGCCCCGCTGAAATTGTTTGTACCATCTGTATATGGTCGCACGAGATGGACAGTCATCAACAAGTATAGGCTTCATTTCTTCTAAACACTGTTCTTGAGATAGCCCACGTGAAAAGTTGTATTTCAAAATTGCACGGCACTCGATAGTCGTCCACGACGCCATTGCGCTAAAATCGCTGGACACAAACTGGCGCAAAACTGATAGTTTACTAATAACTATGTAGGACTACGACATGTCATGACATGTACAAACAAAAAACATCAATGTTACTTTCCTGTACCGTTTAGTTACAAAGTATCTCAAAACTTTCTGAACACCCTACGTACATTGATCTATTTCCTAAAAAAAAGGCATAAAAACCCTTTAAAAGTAACCCATTAACACCGTTAAACTGCAAAATGCCTGGGACTAAATAAATATTTCTTTCTTCAAAACATAAAAGTTTTTTTCTTAAATAGATAAAAAGAATCGAGGCAGGTCGCTCGACATAGCTTTTTAACAGTGCTGTGGTGACAGGTTTATGTTATTTTTAAAGCAATTTTGTTTTTAGTTTTTATTGGTATTTAATAAATTATTTATCTTATATTTTGTCGTTGTTTAAATGTTAATATTCCATAAAGACCTTTTCAAGACAACCCGGCGACCATAAGCGCAATTGGGGAGGCTAGGGGAGGATCAGGCCCCCCCGAGACGGTGATTAGCCCCCCAAAATTATTGAACATTTAAAGTATATTAGTGTATTTTTTCGCAAATATACTTTATAACCAGGGGCCCAAACCCCTTTCCCATAAGACCAGAGGCTAGTTGATGCCACTGCCGGCGACACCAAGGACGACATCTTTCGAATTACCAATTTTAGCAGATATAACATATTAAAAATTTAAAAACAGTGAATGATTTTAAATTTTTGAGACTGTTTAGTAAAAAGAGATAACTTTGAAATATCGGACATCACATCGTACGAATGCCCTACGCCCTACGCCTTACATAACTTTCAATGCATCAGGCGTAGGGCATTTATACGTATCATCTGTAATTATAAAATAATATTTAAAAATGAGATACGACAGCTTGTTAAATTAACGACGAAGTAGTCTAACCTCTTAGGCTATTTAAATAAAAATATGGGTACCAAATAAATAAGTTATCAAATTAAAGTTTATTTTAAAAACTTTTACTAAACTGTTTACGTAGGCCTATGTTACATGGTTCTCAACCATTTTTGCTTCTCCATTTGAGTGTGGCAAAACTATACCTACCTAAGTATCGAAGCGGATAGTGGTAAATTCATCAGCTCCCAGTGTATGTTTTTAGTAGCATGGACCTGTCTGTATACTCTTTCTCAAAACACTACGTTATACTGTTTGACAATATTTTATCACCTACCCAGTAGCTTTCTATAACTTTCATCATCTTAGAATTTAAAAAAGTCCTTATTTAAAACTTTTTTATGGCTTTTGTACGTAATTCCAAATTAACAGCCTGATAATTCCAAATTTATTTTAATTAACAATATGACACCGATGACAGCTTTATATTATACTTTGCAACACTAGTGTAATAAACGGTAACCTTAAGTCTAAATCCCTTTACACATAAAACTCACGAAGGCCCTACACCCTACGGCTGATACATTGAAAATAATGTAACCTTTATATGCAGGCACGGCGCGTACGCGTTAAGCCGCGTCCAGACTTGCAACAATGCGCCGCGCTCTTTTAACGCCAAAAAACCGACAAGCTGTGAATCAAAGGCGAATCATTTGCCAAGCCCTTGAAACGACGTGGATTCCGTTCGCGCTATGTAGCGGGGTATACAGCGTGGAGCGGGACGGGAAATTTTTGCAAGTCTGGACGCGGCTTAAGTTTATAATACTTTTAATGCAAAACTTTTTGGCAGGCGTACTGCGTAGGGCGTTCGTACGTCTCATGTGTATCAGGATTAAAATCCGAATAGGAAGAGATCTGCAGAATCTGCATCTGTTAACCACATAAAAGTCATTTATATTAAATACTAACGGACCCGTGCCCACGTCGTTGGGCGTTAATTAAACTTTTCTGAACATCAAAATAAAATATAGCCTATAGCACTCCTGAATAGTGTAGCTTTCTGACTGTGATAAAAATTTTAGGATCGGTTCAGTATTTTCAAAGATTAGCCCTTACAAACAATTAAAGTTGCAAACCTTACCTCTTTATATTATTAGTATGAATAGTATTTTTTAAATAAAGGTCTTGCCACAGGGTTACCTAAAAATTTTGGTAGGCTATATTTAAATTTTAAAACTAACCTCCATATTTTTGACACTCCCTGTATAATGGAATACAGAATGGATCAAAAAATTGTAAAAAAAAAATAAAAATTTAATTTAAAAAAATGACAATAGCTTTATTTATAAAATTGAAGAAAAAAATGGTTATTTATTACTATTTTCATGTAGGATAAAAAATAAAAATTATCATTATACTGTGTGTGTAATTTTTTTTAAAGTTAAATATAACCTTAACCAGAATTTTTAGGCAATACCTTTGTTTGATCTCGATATGACGCCACGTAATGTGAGGAAACATTTGGCTCTAGAAATTAAATGTTGCGTGAGGTATTAATTTCATAACGAGAGGGCTACATAAGAATTAAAAATTATTAATAAATATAAATCAGGTTAGCCCCTCCCCCATTAACGTGTAACGTAATTTATGGATGGCCCTTAAACGATAGGTGTCGCTTCCTATTTGGATCTTAGGGAACGGCCAGGCGGAAGACGCGCGTGCGATAAGCGAGCGAGCGATTTTTGCAGTGCGAAGACTGAATGTTAATTTTGGCCCTTTAACGCAAAATTTTAACACATATGACACGTCAAAATAAAGTATAGTTTCTAGATCAAGTCGTGTCATCTGTGCCTTTAAATCCGGTCCTGCAAAATGTGGTGATTAAAATTAACTACTTTGAATAGATTTTATACAAATAACATTTTAATACATTAAGTACAAATGAACTCATAAACAAATGCTTATTGAATTAATTGTTATTTCTCATTGATTACGTTTAGTTTAAAATATAAAAACAATTTCTCAAAATTATCACAGTATATACCTGGACTACAGAATTTAACTTACTTTTAAATTAAAACAAGATTTAAAAATATTTTAATTAAACTTTAAAGTAGTAAATAATACAAATTTTATTTAATTTTTATTTTAAATAATTTTGTGATGGATTCACCAGAGTTTGCAAAAAATACTTGAATACAATTAACTACACAATGGTAAGTGCATAAAAAAATTGGAATATTTAGGACTTTTAGTGTTAAACAAGTGATTAGAACCATTAAATAATTTAATATTTTTATATACTGGGTGTCAAACCTGTATTTATACAGAAAAGTTTGGAATTACTTTTCTTATAGACAGTAATTGTAAATATACAAGGGCTCTCAAAAACATAGTTTTGATTGTCAGGAAGGTTTTTACTCGAAATAGAACTGTAGATTTTGCCAAATATTGACTATTTAATTTATTATCAAAAAAAAAAAAAGAATAATACACTATACATAAATTAGTTGTTTTCAATGAATTATTACTTATATCTTTTGGTTTTATAAAAATAAATTATGAAGAAAAAAATTATGTAGATGGGTCATTTACCAAATGGCTGAAATAAACTTGATAATGTTTAAAAAATTGGATACTCACTGTGTGTGTTTGTGTGTGTGTTTTCCCATTAAATACTAGCTTATTTATTTTTTTATTTTTTCATGATTTGGTACGGAGGCGCAATTAGAAGAAGGAGGCTAAGGGAGGGCTTAGCCCCAAAAGACGCTGATTAACCCCTCCAACGTTATTGAGCATTTAAAATAAAGGGTGTCTTAAAAAGTTATGTACAAAATGTAACCATATATTCTTAGGGCCAAAATATAGCGATCTAACCCAATTTACCTTTGTCGAAAAGTAGATAGTTAGCGATACGAAAAGTTAAAGTTTACGTTTTTTTATCATATTTTTAATTTATAAGAGACGTTTTCATAAAATTAGGTATGAAGGAATTTTGCAAGGTGGGAAACATGTAAATCTGCATTCCTTCGCTTATGTTTAAAATGTAATAACTTTTTTATACCTCTGTATATTATAGCTTTAGTAATAATTCTTTGTTCTTCCATATTTTCTAAACAAAAAATGTATACCTAGTAAATATCGCTACGTGCAACCGTTTTAGGATATTCCGTTGTTAGTTGTTATTTCACATAAAGAATTTCCGTTTCTATTCTTTCACTCTTTATCTAGGCCACCCGGATATTTCTAAAAGGTGTGTACAAAATGCTACCACAAATTTCTTAAGCCTAAATTCAACGATCTAACATAAATTACCTCATTTGAAAAGTTGATCCTTTGCGAAATACAAGGTGTCAAAGTAAAAAAATAAAATAGATTCTTTAAAACCCTGTATCTTCTTACCGAACTTTTTTTTTTAACTAAGCAGGTGCGTAGCTACCGCCGTATCAACCGTATCAATGGTACGGGGCCCCTGGTCTATAGAAGCCCCTTAATGTATGTAAGCAAAAATTACTCTTGGGCCCTTTTCTTGATAGAAACGAAAAAAGCCTTGCTAAAATAATAAAAACAATTTTTTTTGGAAAGTGGGGCCTTTTCTGGTCTTCAAAAAATTTTTTGGAGCCCCTTACTCATTGTGATATGGGGCCCTGCCAAGGCAAGCTACGTCACTGTAGCTAAGATAAATTACTTTAAATTGTTGAATTTAAACAAAATAATAATTGGCTTTTCTCCAAAATAAAAGTTTATTATACATTTTAAGAAAATTAAAACTTTTATATACATGCTATGAAGAACTATTCTGTAAGTGCATAATATAATAAAAGTTTAGATTAACTTAAAAATTATTAAAATATTTATTATAAAATAACTTACAATACAGAGAAGCTTTTAAACTCTAAACAAAGGATTATAAGCTTCTGGTCGAAATTATTTTAATAATAAAAAATCCAGAACGTGAACTGAGCTTAAGGTCGCGTCTCAAGAATGTGGAAAACAGTTTACTGCTAACCTGACTAAAAATGTGAAAAACTTTTTATTAAAATAAAAAAGATTGATTGACAGTTTAGAGTTTGACAATATTTAAAAAAATAATTAACTGGTTAAAGATGTCTTTTGGCCAAAGGAGCTGTGGTAGCATTTTGTATAGATCTTTTAAAGACTCTTTGTACATGTTATTCCATTTAGGAGAAAAAATTGCATATTTTTTTACTTTTTTATACTTTTAAAGATATTCAAGATATCCAATCGATGTATTATAGCTCAGAGAATCTAAAATTGTATTAAAAAAAACAATTGCATAAAAACCAAAGACTTACGCTATAAATGTTGTATTTTTTAAATGTTTTTTTTTAATTACATTTATTATTATATTTTTAAATTGTATGGTCAATTTTAGGTGTTTTTTTATTAATGGTACTACATGTTTATCTTTTACTGTTTTTAAGTTATTGGCGCTTAAAAGGTCACATTTTTGGCTAATTTAATTAAATATCTCAACATAAAATACAGGTAATGCAGGTGATTACCTGATACTTTAAAGTCATTTTCTTTAAAAATTATCAATGTATCTTCTTTTTGCTGCACTGGCATTTTCTCCACACTTGTAATATAGCGTTACTATCTGTAGTTTTTTATCTAACGAATAATTTATTATATAAAAAATTGTTTTAAAATCCACCAATAGGTAAAAATTTGAATGACTTTGAAGTATAAAGTAATTCCCTGTATTACCTTTATTGTGTATTGTATATTTAATTAAATAATATTAGCCAAAAATATGACTCTTTAAGCGTCAATAACCCAAAAACAGTTAAAGACAGACATATAGTACCTTAAAAAAATACTTAGAATTAAGCAAAGAATTCAAAAATATAATTATAAATATGCTGTTCCATTTAAAAAAGCAACATTGTTAATGCAATTCTTTTGATTTTAATACATTTGATTTTTTAATACGATTTACAAATTCCCCGAGCTAAAGTACATCTTGAATTTATTAAAAAATATAGGTAAAGTAAAAAGAAATATGCGATTTTTCCTTTCAAATGGAATACCCTGTATATTACTGTTTTTAAAAAATATACTTTATAAACTGGGGCTTAAACACCCTTAAAAATAAAAGGGCTAGTTGCGCCACTGGATAAGTATCTTATACTTTATATATTATAATTTACATTTGAGTTATAACTCTCAATTTTTTTCGTAAAACCAATGTTGGGCATTTTTTTTTCATTTTCTCGTCTCGTCGTCAGGCAATAAAGAGTTAAGTATCTAGTCTAAGTTATATCTATTTTTTGACATACTTTTATTACCTGCAATGTATGTTTTTATATTTATGTATGTTTTTTGTATACAGGGTTATTTTTAAGTTTGATACATTTTTTTAATACTGTTTAAAATGCAAGAAAACAAGACATTTTTTAAAATAAAATTATGTCTGAAAATGCTTTTTTCTGACATACAACGTGTTAAAGTTTTAAAAAATGCCTTTTTCTACCATTTAAAATATTTTTACAAAAGTTGGTATAATTCTGTCGCCCCTTACATTACATTTTTTGCTGTTTTGAAACTTTTTTACTAGTTGCGTTTGAACAAGATTTGCAATGGCTTTTTTAAAGAAAAATAGTACGCCACTGCTTTTTCTTCAAACCTATATATTTTTTAAATACACATATGAGCAGTTCTCAGAAATTTGTGAAAATCGTGTCCATGCTCAGTTTTATATACTCATTAATGGTGTATCGTAGACTTTTTTCATGAAAACCATACTACGAAAGCTGCTTAAGCCATAATTCATTTAAGCTTTTCAATCTCACAATAATAAATGAGAGGTAACCGAATATCATTCCCTCATCATATCCCAAACCTAATATTTTAATATTATTATACTATTAACCTATTGCGCTCTAGAAATTTGATTAGTTTTGATCAGTACTTATATTAAAAATAGTGCATTTAATAGTTCTTATTTTTTTTATTAGGTACCAAGTAAGAAATTATTGGAAAATTAAATTTTTATCAGTGTCAGTTATCAAAAAAAAATAATTCCCTTATTGTTTACTAAAATCTGCATTATACTTTTGAATCGGATCGTAAATTGCCGCGCTTATAAATATTTTGCAGTTGGTAGCATTGCTAATTAAGCCATTCTTTCATTAGGTGCGTTTTATTGCTGCCATTACCGAATCGGAATGGTATAAAAATAGCGTTTTCTTGAAAATTCCACCGGTTTCTGCGGCCACCAGTCCTACCGATTATTTTTACCGTAGACCTGGTAGAATGTTGGTTTGGAGTGGGGAAGAAATAGCTCTTTATACATCAGTGATTTTAAAGTTCCTCCTTCTTCTAAAAGAATATTCACAACACCCAAAATATTTATAATTTAAATTAATTTATATAACGGCATTTATATTTTCCTTTTGGGGCCGTCCGTGGTTGCTGCAAACTTTGATTTTTTACTTTAAGGTTATGTTGACGCCTTTTTACAATTGACATTTAATTTTTTCCTTCAAACCGTTTTGTTGCTAGCAGTTTCTTTCTCAACCCAGAAGACTGCAACAAAACGCGCTTATTATTGCAAGGCGCGAAGAGATGTGTTGTTGTCAAGAGGTTTTTAATTAAATATTTAAATGTTACATTTCTATGACTTATTTTCTCACATAATTTAAATAAAAAGTATTCATTTCGTCCCTATCATTTCTTTACTATTCTAATAATGAGGAAATAGGAATTTATGAGGAAATGATAAAATCAAACATAACCTTACAGAAACTAGACATACCTAGTCTCAAATTATATTCTGATTGATGATAAATTTATTTTATTAAATCTTAGTTATAATGATAACTCCAGTTTCAATATTTCCAAAACTAATTTGTACATTTTTATAAATGAATTTTTTTTATCACTACTTTATTTTTATTTAAATTGCGAAAAGCTAGGGACCATGTAGTAAGCTGAGGTGAGTTAGTTGTGTACTAGAAATTTTACACATAATATTGCCATATATTGAAAATTATGTTTTTATTATAATGCGGAGTAATTTTTTGCAAATTCGTGAGAACTACTCACATACTTTGTGTTTAAATCGGTCTATTGATATTTTTTGGTACGAACAACGGTTTTCGTTTAACAAAGTAAAATTTATTTTGATGAATGGCAAAATCGCTTAAATCCAATATGGTGGTTTATTTCTAATTAAAGTTTCTGACTGTGTAATAGCTTTCTAAGAGCAACAACTTTTAAAATACATTAAATTTACAGTTATGTAAGTATTTGACCGTACTTTAATACTAATTAGAGAAAGGCAAATTTTACATACAAAACACTATATCAGATTTTAGCGTTTTTATTATGCATCATAATGACATTTATATTTTTTAATAAAACCCGTTCGTCATACGGACAAAATATCAGGAGATCGTATCACCTTAGAGTAAATAGGTAATTTAAAAACAATAATAATACAACAAAAAAGCAGGGGCGTACTATTAAAAAAGAAATACTACAAATCTTGTTCAAACGCCATCGTCACTGATAAAAATGTTTTAAAAACTTTTATAAGCGATGCAAAAATGTAGTGGTCAAAAGAAGTAGACCAAATATTTCTGAAAACATCTATAGTGGGAGGACCGTTATAATAAAAAAGCATTTTTTCTTAAAACTAACACCCTGTATCTTAAAAATAGCATTTTTGGGTATAATTTTATTTGAAAAATGTTCTTATTTCCTTGCATTTTATATAGCGTTAAAAAAAGTGCCAATCTAAAAATAACCCTGTATACTAGAAGCATACATATAAACAAACATAGATTAAAGGTAATAAAAGTGTGTTAAAAAAGTAGAAATAAATATACGAAGGGTTAACAGGGGCGAATTGTAAGAAACATGTTTAAGCAGTGCCATATTAACCTTTAGGCTGACTAGGCTACAGCCTAGGGCGTCATGAAAAAATAGGCGCCACACAGGGAGTAATAGGCGCTAGACAGGGAGTCTAGACAGGAAAGTTTTAAAAAGTTTAGGTCGGGTGGGGATTTTTGGTGATTAATTTTTCTCTGAATAAGGTGCTTTGAAACAAAATTGGCGCAAGAAGGAGGGAATGACCATTTTTTTGTTTTGCTCTTCAAAAATGTTTTTGGTGGAAATTATTATAAATTTTTAAAAATAAAGTATTTTTCGTAATATGAAAGTGATATATCAGTTTGGTGATTATGTAGATTTTTTTGTTGGTCATATAAGTTTGCAACAAATAAGAACTTTTTAATTGTTTTAAAATATTTAAGACGAAAATGACGCCGATCTTAACGACAAAAATATTTTTATTACATAAGTATAATTATTAACATTTATTGACTTATCTATCGTGTATAAAAATGTATTGACATCTTACACTCAAGTAAACTGTGAGTGATAACTATAAAAACTAAAAACCTTAAGTTATGGTTAGCAATACTACAAGATTCGTAAGATTATAAATATACATATTTATGTATCTATAATAAGATTCAAAAAATTAATGACGAAATCTGAGATAATTTAGGCTCTACTTCAAGTTTAGAAAGTTTATGTTAATCCTTTTACTGCATAGATACTGTCAGCACAAAAAGTCACCATTTACTTACATATGTATGTATTTTTTGTAATACAATTAGCCAAATATCCATATTAAAAAAAAAAATAGAAAATTATTAAAGTTTTATCGTGATTTTTTTTTTATATACAGAATCAGCTAATTGAAGTTGTTCATAGCTAATGTGTGGAAAGGAGACGGTCTAATGCGAATGCCCCTATGTATACATTTCAGATATGGTGACTAATCGTGCTTCCTTTGTTGTGGCATTACTGGTCGATATACATACCTTTTAATATTGCTGATACAATATATTTGGTTAAATATGTAGGTACTTATTTTACTGAAAAAATACATATGTACAGGGTGTTTTTTTTGCTTGGTATTATAGGGTACAGGCTAAGCTGTAAGAGATACAAAAAAACTAAGATACGTGGCTCATCCTCCTTTTTTGTACTTAAGAATCTGTCCATTTTCTCAAAGAGACTCAACATAGATTTAACTACAATTAAAGTAACAAAGTCAGAGTATCAAATTTGTCAAACATATTAGCAGGTGACATGCGCCAGTCTCCCGGCATCATCAGACCTAAAATATAGTAGTAAACCCAGTTACACAGAGAATAAATACAATAAATAACAAAACTCACCTAACAAAGTGAGGTGAGTTTTGTTATTTTATTGTATTTATTTCTCTGTGTAACAGGTATTTTAGGTCTGATGATGCCGGAGACGGCGAAACATGTCACCTTTAATATATTTGACAAATTTGAGACTCTGACTTTTTACTTTAATTGTAGTTACTCCTTTTTTGTGTTTAGTTTATTAAAGCAATTGGATCCACGCTCACTTGATTGGTTTAGAAGATACAGGGTGATTCTCTAATATTGTCCAATTTTAATTATGTCTTATTACTCGGACATTTATGAAGATAGAAAGAAACATTATATGCAAAAGTTTTATACCTTTTTACGTTAAATCCAGTGGCGTACCTAAAATAAATATGAATGTTCTAATTTTTGAGATATAACATAAACTTGCATTTATTTAAATGGAACTTCCTGTATCTGAGTAGCTCAAAAATTGCATTTTTCCTTGCAATTACAATAGTATAACACTTAATATTTTGCATTGGCCTAAACAGCAAATCTAACAAGAAAATTTAAAAACATAGTTGTTCATGGATTGAATTAATATTCATTTATTTTATGGTATGTATACAAAAACCCAATTTAACAAGAAAACTAAAACATTTATTTACTAGAATAATGACAACCACAAAAAAATATTCATTTACGATAGCAAATAAAGAATTATCTTAGGTACTTAGTATTTTTTTGTGCTGGTTTTTATCATAAAATGTACTCAAACGCTTTCTATTTTGTTCGATGCATTTTCGGATCCAACTTGTAATCGAATTAAGTAGCGATATAGACGTAAATATTTGGTATTTTTATTATCTTATTTAAAAAAAGTAAAAGCAAAATTATTTTAAGTTTATTAAAAGTGTACCACATTCGCCATTAGTTTAATTACAAGCTAAGTCAGAAAATGCATCGAACAGAATGGAAAGTATTTGAGCACATTATGTGATTAAACACCAGCGCAATTTTTTTTTAAGTACTTAGGATAAATGTTTTGTTGCTAGTATAAATGAATCTATTTTTGTGGTTGTTACTGTTTTCGTTATTAAATGTTTTAGTATTCTTGTTAAATTTGGTTTTTTGTATACATACCCTTTAAAAACTAAATGAATATTAATTCAATCCAACTATGTTTTTTAAAATTTTCTTGTTAAATTTGTCTGTTTAGAACAATGCAAAATATTAAGTATTATGTATTGTTGTAATCGCAAGAAAAAATATAATTTTTTTTAAATACTGGGTACATGGTGTCCCATTTAAAAAATGCAAGTTATTTTAGATATGCCACTGGATTCTACGTAAAAAGTTATAAAACTTTTGCATTTGAAGTTTTTTTTTATCTCCATAAATGTCCAAGTAATAAAACATAATTAAAATCGACCAATTTTGAGAATCACCCTGTATCTTCTAAACCAATCAAGTGAGCGTGGATATAATTTCGCTATTAAACACTAAAAAGAGGAAGGCTACGTAGCGAGGCTTTATCGTTTTGCATTCGTTGAGAGGACCATAAGAAATACCCTATTTAATAAAGTTTTATATGCAAACTGTATTATTAAAAACGACGTTTAGTATATCTGTCTGTTTTTTAAAAGAAAAAACGATTTTTAAAAAAGTGTGTACACGTTGCGAGGACTCCGAAATTGCAATGCGTTGCGAGGACTACGTTGCGAGGACTACGTTACGAGGTCTATGCTGTTTGTGCTTAATTTAGCGCAATTGTAGTTTAATAATAAAGAGTTCGCACTTGAAATTTAATGAAACAAGAAAATCATTTTGAAAAGGGGAATAAACCGGTTGCTAATGCCCAATTTAGCAATTGCGATTTCAGTTTAGGTTCAATTAAGCTCAACTGGTACATGAACCTGTTCATTTAAAAATAGTTCAGTCAGGTAAAGACCAAAAGTTACAGCAATATTTAAATGAATAGGTTCATGTAACAGCTGAGTTCAACTAAACCTAAACTAAACTTGCAATTGTAAAACTGGGAATAAAGTCTTAATTACTTAAAAACGCCTATACGGCCTTCAGGTTTATTAAATACAATAAATGTTTTTAGTACTGCTTTAGCTAACTATTATTATTACCAATAAATACACAATTATTTAAAAAGACATTAAGTATAACATTGTACCAACTTTATGGCAAACAAACGATATTTAAAAAATGTGTACACATTACAAGAATCCCGAAATTACAATGCGTTGCGAGGATTACCCTAAGAGGACCTAATTTAGTGGTTTTAAAGTTAAACAGTAACGAAGAATTTGCACTTAAAATATGATTAATTTAGAAACGTATTTTGACAAGTAGACATAGAGCAGTATATTTTGACAATAATAAGGCTAGTTTAACAGAATAGTTGTTTTTTGTGTCTACATTAAAAATACACCTTTTACATAATTTGGTCAGTTGTTTTTTTTGTCATACGACTTAAAAAACAATAGGACATTTGCTAACAGAAAAAATATATCGTGGGCTTAAAGCACCATTATTAAGAATATTCGTTTTAATGTTGCAAAAATTATTAATAACTTTCAATCACTTTTTTTAAATATGTAACAATAATTTTTTAAAAATATCAAAGGGTATTGAAAATTACTGCAAAATTTAAAAAAAATGTTCTTAATAATCTATAGGGCTGTTAGGTTGGCCAATACCCCAGCTTGTAAGGCCAACAAATCGAAAGGGTCTTTAGGTTTATTAAATACCACAAAAGTCTTTTGTATTTTTTCTAATATCGAAAATTATTGTTAAAAAGATAAGCTGAATACTTTTCAATATGCAATTTAATTTATTCACAAGGAAACATTTTTTTATTAATTTTTTCTTTTCTGCAATAATGATGAAAAATTAGGTTTGTACACTGTTGACAAAACAAGGACAATGTACAATGCGCTAAGAACAAACCTAATTTTTGATCATCACAACAGTACAAAAAAGTTTTTCTTGCAATAAACCAAATTGCAAATATAAGAGTTATTTTTAATTCTTAACATCTTTGTCCTATAAAAACTTTTGATATTTACAATAATACGGGTACTTTACTCTTCAGCAAAAATTACTTTTTTGACCAAACCTGGTAGATGCAGTGGCGTATTAATCAGTAGGCTGAGTTGGCTGGAGCCTAGAGCGGCGTTTTTTAGGGGGCGGCAGATTTTGTATTCTTCATAAATTGTCTAGTTGATTTCGAAATTGAGGTTTTTTTGCTCTTCAAAAACGAACAACAATAGGGGAGGCGGCAAAAATTATTGAGGACCTTTTTTTGCTACTCAAAAACGAAAAACAATAGGGGCGGCGGACAAAAATTAGTGAGGCCTTTTTTTATGCTGTTCAAAATTGTTTCTCAATAAAAACGAAAAAAAAAAATAGGGGCGGCAAAAATAAATAGCCCACGGGCGGCAAATATGTAAATGCGCCTCTGGGTAGATGACTTTAATTTGATTTCTAATGGCTGTATTTTAGGTTTTAAACCAATCAGAACTTTTTATTAAGAATATTATTTGTTTTCGTGGAATTGATTAAAAAGTTTTTCGTATGACGCAAACTTTTGGAGATACACTGTAAATATTCTAAAAATTATCTTTAAACCAATTGTCAGTGGGCATCTCAGCCTATATTGTTGAGAAGGTAACGAAAGCCACTGAATTTTTCTAAATGTTTTTTATACGATTTTCTAATTGAGCAAATAAAGATACAACTATTTAGTATCATATGTCTAATTTGCATCAAGAATCGTTTTCAAAAAGAAAAATTATACCCACTTTAATTTCTCTTAAAAGGTATTTATAGACAAGAGTTTGTAAATTATTCAACATTTTTCTTTTTTCGAAACCTCACAGGGGTTTGCCAAAAATATCTCATTGAATTTGATTTCATATATGGAACTTATTATTTAAAATGACGTTTAGTATAAGGTTTTATTTTCTATAACTAAAAACCGATCTTTAAAAAAAAATGTGCACACTATGAAAAAACTCCGAAATTACAATTCGTTGCGAGGACTACGCTAGGAGGACCTAATTAAACGTAATTAAGTTTATTATTTTAATAAGGAAAAAATTTACACATTGCGGTAATTTTTTCTATTAAAAATTAGGATTTATAATTTTCTTAAACAATTATGTAACAAAAACAATAAACACCTATTTAAATGAGGTGTATATCCAGTCTTACAATGTTCACTAAAATAGGTGTTTTTGAAATGTTTAGATTTTTGAAAAGTAATAAAATATTTTTTCTTTAAATGAGTCAAAAAATCACCCCTTTATATAAACTGCTGCTCAATTTAACTGCAGCTGGATTTTTTTGAGAAATTTCAAATCGTTAAATAAAATGCATTAACAAAATGCGATTTTTACCGTTTACCTATATCAATTTAAGTAAAGTTTTTCTTGTTTTTATTTTACAGAGTTTACAAGAAAAGTCCTATTTTTTGCAAAAACTTTGTCAAGAGCGACATTTTACAAAAAAAACATATTCTGTGTTTTCATTAAATAGCGCTAGTCCATTCAAAAAAAATTTCATATTGTTAATATCTGCTTTATATTTCATGTTTATCCATAGGGGATCAACTTTTTCCAGATACTTAATTTAAAATTTTCATAAGTACCCTTTTAAAAACTCTATTATTAGAATATTATTTCAAAAAAGTTGTTAACGCATCAGGAGTGTCGCAAATGTAATTGAATTTTATTTTGGTAAATATTAACTTCCTAAAGTTTCCGTAAGCACACATATTCTGTATTAAAGATTTCAATTGTTTTTTTACAATTTTTAGGATATATCGACATTTGTCTCGGGCCGGTTTTTACTTTAGCAAAAAAAAGTTATCAATGGCATAGATATATTTTTTCCTAAATACTTTTTTACGTACCAGAGAATTATCGCATCTCCGTAATGTTTTGTAATTTGCGTTATTTTAAGGTTATTATATTATTGGTTAGCTTATAACACACGTTAACTTTTTTTTCTTAATATTAAGAATATAATAATAGTCAATAACAAATGCAGATGCGCACATTAAGAGTGGCGGTAGAATGGTACTTGGCAACTGTGTGACCTTAGTTCGATACTACTTCTCTCCAAAATGTTTAATTTTCAAGGGTTTTGGAAGATATATGAGGACTTATTAAATAATAATGATATTTCCCATGTGTTTGTAATCAGATATAGAAGACAGCTATGAGGTCCAAACTATAAGAGGACCCAAATCTAAAATGATGATGCTTTTTTTTAGAATACTTTAAAATATACACTATAAACATAAAACGTCATACCGAGCATTGAGGATGGCTGACGTATGAGACTGATAAAAACAATTATGTTTAAAAAACATGTTTGGTGAAACGGTAAGCAAGTGACGTGGCAGCAAGAGGGTCAGCCAGTGGCAGGTAAAATCTATAAAATCTGCATTAACAAATGCAGATGCGCGCATTAAGAGTGGCTGTGGTATAGTGTTTGGTAAGTGTATAACATTAGTTGGGTACTACTAGTCTCCAAAATGTTTAGTTTTCAAGGGCTTGAAAGATTTCACTTGCTACTAGCTCTTCAGCTCGCCGCCAAGTCACATGCTTGTCAATTTAGTGCGGGCCCTGCCTTGTGAGGACCTATTAAAAATAATAATATTTATACCAATGTGTTTGTTATCAGACATAGAAGGCAGTTATGAGGTCCAAACTTTACGAGGACCTAAATCGAAAATAATGACCACTTCTTTAAAATATCCACTATAAATATTAAACGTTATACCGAGTATTGGGAATGGCTAACGTAGGAAACTTATAAAAACAATAATTAAAAAAAAACATGTTATATGCAAATAAAATATAAGTAAAAAGAACATAATCAAGACAATAAATACAGGGTACAAATAAATAATGAATTTTATTTTTGGGAAAAAGAGTTATTTTTTGTTAAAAGGTAGGTTTCACAAATATAAAATTTTGAAAAATCTGCGTTAACAAATGCAGATGCGCGCATTAAAAGTGGCGGTGGTATAGTGTTTGGTAAGTGTGTCAAATTAGTTGGGTACTACTGATTTCCAAAATGTTTAATTTTCAAGGTCTTGAACAATAATGTAAAAAAACATGTTGTAATATGCCAATAAAATATAAGTAATTAAACATAATCCAGACAAGGATACAAACAGTGGCTGCGCAAGATCATAATTTTATGTGGGCAAGATATATTTTGCGAGGCCTTCTATTCGCGCATTAAGAGAGATTTTTTCATGACATAAATTTTAATGGCGCAAGACCCCTCAGACCGTGAGGCCGTCGGCTGTGACCCACGTCGCTCACGCCCTACACCGCCTCTGGGTACAAATAAACAATGAATTTTATTTTTTGGAAAAAAGTTATTTTTTGTAAACAAGTAGGTTTTACAAAGAGAAAATTTTAACTGTTTTGATAAAAAAAAAACATTCATTTTTCATTTTAGAAAATGTATTAAGAATTACGTTACTAAAAATTCATTTTAAATTTTAAATTAATTTCTATCACTTTCAGAAAACCACGATATTTGCTTTTTCATTACAATTCTTAAAAATGGTAATTCATAATTTACTAAGACAATTTTTCAAACTGCTTTAAGTAGTTACCAATAAAAAAACAATATAAATAAAATAGAAAAAGTCCTTTTTTACGTTTTTTAATGCCATTTAGTTTGTAAAATTTTAATTATATTTGAATGAAGTCTAAGAAGAATATTGCAGGAGTTATTTCTTAAATTATGCAGGATTTCCCACGCGAAACTGCTGTAATCGATTTCTCGAAAAATATATTTTTAAAATAGTAACAATTTAATATTAATCTATTCAATTCTAACATTGCTTTTCAAAGAGCAGGTAGGTATGGCGTAGTTGGCCATGACGCTGCATTTCGCCCATCAGGCCCAACTAGAAGTCAAACTATGCCCTACTTATACTCTGTCCAAGTTACATATGCAAAATTTTAAACCGCGATCAACGCGTAATATCGCGTTTTTTGTACAGCTAAAGTTGAAAGGTAATAAAACATAATGGTAATCATAAAGCATTGACTTTCCACCAATAGCTATACAGAAAACTTGATATCACGCGATGCGATATCATGCGTTGAGCAAGTACTAAAAATATTTCAATGTATACAGAGCATCCCAAAAACAATATTTTAAAAACCTAACCTAGCAGAAATCACTTCTTTTTGGCCGTTTGAAAACAAAACAGAGCTAATTTGGGAACTCCAGATTTTTTAAGGAAAAACGCGCGTACCCTTCAATTTTTGATTTTGGGGAGAACATTTTTTCCCTCTTTTAACCCCTGGACTGCAACCGTCTAGCGGGGGTGTGACTCACCCTCAGAATTTTAAATGGAAAAAGGGATCGAGTAATGACTTTATTTTTCATTCAACAAAATGGTTGAAAATGTTGGGCTGTTTGGCAGCAAATAATTTTTAAGATTATCAACCGCTTTTAAGGGTTAGGTTTTAAATACATTTTAATATGTGACCTGTTTGTTTGTAATGTGAATTACTGTTTTTAAATTTGTCGACCGACTTATGCACTCCAGGGCTATGACTCCTGTTTGTGACAATTAGCACTGAAGATGGTTTTACCGAAAGCGCTCTACTACGCTTATTGATTGATTTATTTAAAAAATTGCACGAAATACACCACTTTCATTTCTTCCTTCCAAATAATAAAATCAATTTGTATGTAAAAGCAGAAAAACATTTTTTTCCTTAGACTAGTCTGGCCGTCGCAACACGTAATAATTAACATTTTATTGTATTATGTCAAATCGGTAAGTTAACTGTGAAAAACACAGGAAATTGACAAAGTATCTTAATAAACAAAACTATGCAAATTTGCTTTTTTTTTCAAGTCGCTTTTTTTCTGTAAATTTAGTTGAAGTATGGAGAAAATTTTATTGTTCTATTTCGTTTATTTTTTATAATAATAAAATAAAATAGTTTTTCTCCTCTTGGTACCGCAATATCTACCTAAGTATTGAAATTTTGACTTCATGTTTAAACAGCAAACTACCCTTTATTTTGAACATTACATTTTAATATGTTTTGCATTTATTTTAAAACAGCCAGTTTAAAACACAAATACTTTTAGAAAATCATAAAAATCTTTAAAAAAATTCTAATAGAAGCTACATTTTTAAGCAGAATTCGGTAAATTAAATATGACAAACAGCATAAATCTGAAACAAACGAAGTTTAAGTTCATTTTTTTATTAAAACACAAAATTATTTAAAAAAATAAGTATTACCACTTTTCTAAACGAAAGAGGTAATAAAACACATATAATTTTTTATTATTGTGACCCCCAAAAACTTTAAAAAACATTAAACCAAATATTTTATATAATTTAATTGTTTCCCCAGCTCACTCTTTAGCCCTGTTTCTACAACATTTATTAATTTAAATAAAACTGTATTTAAAATTAGGATCGGACTAATCTGGTTAAAAAATTTCTGCCGTTTAACATTATTTTAACTTTACAATTCTAGCTATGCTAAAGATTTATACAATGTATACTTTTCACAAAAGGCCTAAAAACATACACCATGTTCATCTGTTATAAATTAAATCATCAAATTTTATTGCTGATTTAGAAGAATGTTAAACGGTTTACAGGTAACTCACTAGAGTACGGACCTATTTCGTTGTTCTTAATAAAAATAAAGCATTTAAATCATTATACAAACAGCCATAAGAATAGCAAACTGTGTAACTGTGTCATACACAAACCGATGTCCTCACAAGAATATATAAGTCCAGTCGGTTTACACTCGAGATTTCTACGGCAGCGCCATCTGCGATACACTCGTTCAAAAATGGAGAACTACAAATCCGACGCTGACATGCGTTGTGAGGACATATTAAAAATTAATAAAATTTATATCAGTGTGTTTGTTATCGGACTTAAAATACTGCTATGAGGTCCAAACTTTCCGAGGACCCAAAATGGGTCCTCGGAACGAAAAAGGTCCTCACAACGCCGGTGGAGTTCTGGTGTGTATCCTCGCAACGTACTATAAGTCCACACCCTATAATACCAAGCAAAAACCACTCTGTACAAATAAATGTTGGTGGAAATTGTGTACGTAGGTAGACTCTTTTACTGACTATATATTTTATTATTAAAAATTTTATTTAAAATCTAACCACAAAATATTTTTTTACCCGGGAATAATTTTAAAGTTATGTCCTGTGGGCCAAATGGTCCCAGGTCCGACACTGCTAGTAACTGTTGTGTATTCAAAAATATTTTGCAGAAGTGTTGTTTACATTTAAATTGTTATTTTTAGCAAACGTGCAACCAAACTTTTAAATTAATTTATTTAAATAATCACCAGGGAAGTCAGAAAAACCTAGGAAATATTTTTGTCATGTGTTATGCTTGTTTTAAATATAATAAATATTTATTGCATACCTTTTTCAATACCAAGAACTATTTACTGGGTACATTCGTTACCATAATAAAAATCCGAGTACATAAAAATGTAAATTATTTTTTTAAATACTACTTCCTACTTCAGATTATTATGTAACGTAAATGTTTATTTTATTTAAAAACAAAAGATCTTTGCAGCGGAGTTCTATATGTTTTACGATATATTATATAATATACAGGGTCGCCCCTGTCTGTCATTGGTAACTCCGGTATTATTCGAAATATGAAATAGTTTAATTTTACGCTCTTTAGGACAGGATATTTAAAAAATAATTGACGGGTTTTGAATTTATGCATCAAAATACCCTTTTTTTAAATGGAAGACCCTTTCAGACTTTAAAAATAGTGCATATGTGATATACCCAATTTTTCATAGTTTTGAAATGTGGCCATTCTCAGAAGTTTAATAGTAAACTGGATTTTTATATTAAGAAACCCTGTGTATGGTATCACCATTAAAAAGGTATTTTAAAGAGCTTTAAGAAAATACCACATATTGGTAATGCAATATACAGAGTGTTTTATTTAAAAATGCCAGTTTACTACCAAATTCCTGAGAATGGATATATTTCCGAAACTATAATAAATTGGATATATTACACGTGAACATTTTTAAAAAGATTTTAAAAGGTCTTTTTATCGTGACAAAATATACAGGGTGTTTTATTTAAAAATGGGTATTTTTCTCTATAACTCGAAAACCTGATTGTCAATTGATTTTTTTATTCTGTAGTCTTAAAGAGCGTGAAAACGCTACTAGTTTGCTAATTTAAACGATTTCGTATTTCAAATAATAATGAAGTTGCCAATGACGGACACTTAATTTGATGACCCTGTATACATAAGTGTTATTTATTTTTACTATAAAGTTTATCCCTGAAGCAGCAACACTAATAAAGTCAAAGAGCTCTTTAAAATGAATAGAAGAAGAGTAAATGTCAAATTTAAAAAGAATGGTTTTAAAATGTTCCGAGTCAATATTATTATACTCTGTTTATTATAAATTGAGAAACACACCTGTACAAAAAATGTATTTCATTGGTTTAAAAAGTCAGTAACCCTAGTAACCACAATAAAAATGTATTTTATTGGTTTAAAACTACATTAACCGGAGTTACTTACTAGGTATTTATTATCAATTTAAAGTGGCTAAAGTATAGGTATAAAAAAGTATTTTTATAAGTTTTGTATAAATTTGTTAAAGCGAGATTGGGAATTCAAATTAAAAGACACCATGTAGCGGGTGTGCCGAAAAATATTTACCATATTTACAGAAACTAGTCGATTTGTAGTCCATATTTTGGCTAGAAGCACTTGTAAACAAGGCATTAAATTTCAGGAAAAGTATTGGGCGTCATTCTTCAACAACAATAAAAAAAAGCGTTTCGCCTAATTTTATATTAAGACACAAAACATAAGTTTTGAAATATTTACCCTTGAACTGCAGACACAACATTCCACGTTTTGCTTCATCGAAATTTTTTAACGAAAATAATAACCATCACCAAAGCACACATTATATGGACTGTTTTTTTTTGTTTCATTTATTTAATAAATAATAAAAAATATTTTAAAAATACAATATTAACTGCAACAACAGCAAGCAAACCTTCAAAATGTCATTTTGCAGTAAGATAGTTTGAAATTATTCCGATAAGGGCGCTAAGTACGTTGTCAAGTCGCTTAACTTTAAACGCCATAAAATTCATAAAAACATGTTTCTTATCCTTAAAAGATTGACACAACCTGTATAATGCCAATTCTTTTTATACAATGTGTCTAATAAAGTTGAAACCATATGGAAAATTTTTAATTGTTCATTTTAGAAAAAAAGTTCTGCATGGTCCAAAATCTAAAACCATCAGATATCAAATTGTGTGTCATCTACAAGGTTTGGCCAAAAATGCAATTTTTGCTTAAGAGTAAAGTACCTGTATTTTTGCTTATATCAAAACTCGATATAAAAAAAATCTTTTGAATTAGAAATTAATTTTTTCCACGACCGTTAAAAAAATGCTGTTTTTTAAATTGTTAACATGAAGTTAAAGCACTTCATTCTAGGACACTACCTAGAGTGCGTTCCTTAATAAAATGTAAAGTAATCCTTGTACTCTGTAATGTAATTAAAATGACATTTGAAATGTATTACATTGTAAAAGCAATCTTTGAACGCTACTCAGGGAATGAAATGTAAATGTCCCTTGTAACCTGGCATGTAACGGAAAATAATTAAAGATGTTTATTTTTTTATTTATAAAGTAATATAAATTACAATTTTAATATACTTTAAATAAATTTATAAACAAATAAATACTTATTAATGCAATACATTAAAAAAAACCTGATGTATGTTTGTGTTTGTATAAAGATATTCTTATTTGGAATTTGAAAAAGTTTGTAGGTATTTTGTGGTTTGGAGAAAAATAAATAGCTAAATAAAAAGAGCCTAAAAATGAACAAAGTTGTTCAGACAACCATAGTAGCATCAGCAAAATATTTTTTTTTTTTAAATTTTAAATACTTTTAAATCTAAAAATTATAAAAATTTTGTTTGTCTGTCTATTCTTTTAAAAGACAAATATGAAATGCGCAAAATCGTTAAATTTGCGCTTGTGAGCACGGTAAGGAATGTAATACAGAGTTACATTTTAATACTATTTTTGAACGCTGTAAGATAGAAAGCGGTGTAATAAATAATTCATTTAGAAACGACCTCTGTAACAGAAATGTAAGAAATGTGTACTTTGTAATGATTTATGAACATAACCCTAAAGTGTTAAGAAAGTAACTTTTTTAATACTTCGAAGCTTTTTTCACACTTTGAATAAGTATTTTGTTTCAATGCCTACTACAATGTCAATTTATGCAATGTAACAGTAAACGCGACATCAACTGAACCAAACGGTCAAATTACCTTTAATTTCGTCATTATTTCTTTTAGTTCATGTGTCACTAGTTTTAAAAATTGACAGTTTTTAAATAAATTTAATAGAAATTATAGAGATAATGGATTCGAGATCTCACCTGAAAAATCCACTTTTTGCACATACACACGACATAATACTCCTAATATTGATTCCATTAAATTACAAAACCTAGTCATACCTGCTAAGAAAGAGGTTAAATAAATATTTAGGAATAATTCTAGATAAGAAGCTGACTTGGAATCAGCACATTTCATCTATACTAGTAAAGTGTGAAAAAGGTATCAATTTTTTACGATCTGTAACAAAAACATGGTGGGGCTGTGATGTTCAAACATCCCTTACCTTTTATAGGGCATATATAAGGTCAATTATTGACTATGGCAGTATTCTTTATGGTTCTGCCAGTAATGGTTCTTTAAAAAAGGTAGATAGGTTGCAATATAAGGCACTCAGAATCTGTTTGGGTGCTATGAGGTCTACTCCAGTGGAAGCATTACTGGTTGAAGCTCTTGAACCTCCTCTTAGTCTAAGAAGAGAAGAACTTAGTGCAAAATTTTTATTTAAGCAAAATTTTTTTAACACAACAGTACTCTAAAATATAGCTAAATTAAATATGCATGATTTAAGTAACAAATATTGGTATCATAAAAATTCCCCACTCCTGTGTGAAGCATTTAGAAACTATAATAACATGCTTAATAATATTGAACCCTTTGACTCTTGTGACTTTGAGTATTATAGTGCCATACAAGAACTCAATATAATATTTCCATCCTTCACAGAACACCGTGGTATTAACTTAAATATACTTAAATCAGAATTAACTCGGTACAAAAATTCTATTTTAATATATACAGATGCTTCAAAAACATCAAATGGCAATGGGGCAGCAATTTATGCTCCTCAAATAAATATTCATCTTAAATTTCAAATTGATAGAAATTTTACCATCTTTACTTCAGAAGCCATAGCTATCTACGAAGCTCTCAACCTTATATTGCAAAACCAAAACCAACACTTTGTCATTTTAACAGACTCAATGTCTGTTTTAAATTCATTAAATAATAACAAAACGTTTAACTATAAATCTAATCCATTAATATGGAAAATTTTAAAATCATTACGTAAGATTAATCTTCGTAAACAACAAGTTACGTTAATGTGGGTTAAAGCCCATACTGGATTACCTGGAAATGAGTTCGTAGATTCTCTTGCCAAAGAAAGTGTTTTGAATGGTGAACCTGTTAAATATAGCTTAAGTCTTGGTGATGCAGTTTGTTATTTAAAATCTATCGTATTTCAAAAATGGAACTTGAGGTGGAAAGAATTTTGTAAGAATTCACCCACTAGGTACTCACTATTGACCAATAGTATTCCTAAAAAGTATTGGCACAAAGATTACAATGCTCCTAGAAGGTTTATAACTACCATCATACGTATGAAATTTGGACATGCCTGTTATCCTGCGCATTTGAATAAAATTAATGTATTACCCTACAGATAAATGTGAAGAATGTCAAGTTAGAAGTGACATAGATCATATATTTTTGAATGTCAAAAATATGTTGAGAATATTGATACACTTGTCAAAACTTTAATATACAAATGTAAAGTTAATACCCCATTTAATATTCTACATCTTTTATCGTTACAGGATGTAAAAATGTATGCCATACTTATAGCTTACTTAGCTAAAATTAATTTAAAACTATAAGAAAATTAACAATTTAATTTTTATCCTTTTTTCCATCTCTTCTTATTTTTTAAAAATTAATGCATAACTAACTGATTTGTATAACTTATTTTCCTAATCTTTCCTTAAATGTTTTCCTTTTTAGTGGTCCTCTTTGTGTGTCTTTTTAAAGTCGCTCTGACAGACCCCAGGGCGTGAAGCGAGTGTCCCCGTCTTTTTATGTAGATTAAGCTTTTTTCTATTATTTTTGTTTTTAATTACTCTTAAATACTTGTGACTGCCTGTATGGCTAATGCCAAAAGCCAAAAGACAAAAAAAAAATTATTGAAAATTAATAGTAGGTAATAATGAATTTGGAGGACTAAGAAATTGAAAAGAAATTTATACTGTTTTAGTATTATTTCTACAAAAAGTAACTACATATAATTTTCTGAAACTAAATAATAATTGCATAATTATGAAGAGGATAATTGTCTCTTAAAAAATAAGAAGTCTAGGATTTTTTTTGCCATATAATTGCTGTGCTGCAAAAATTAAATAAGTTTAGATAAATAAAACATCTATAAAATGGTATTTTGGAAAATTTTTATACGGTCGTGGAAAAATATAGTATGTAACACATGCATAAAGTTTCTTTTTTTTACTCATGGGATTGCCACACTCGCCTAACAGCTCGTGCTGTCAGACTTTCCATTCGTAAAAAAAAGTATAACTTTAAGCACTTGTTACATAAATTACTATTTTGGCCTGACCTCGTAGATGACTGATACAATTTAATATTTATTTATTATGATTGCTTTTTAGTTTTTGGACCATGCAAAACTTTTCATAAAGAATAAACTTTGTTTCGTAAAATGAATAATAAAAAGTTTTCCATATGTTTCTACTTTATCAGACACACTGTATACATACTACAAACTTAATTTGAAAAAGAAAAAAATATTCTAAAATAAATTTAATCATTAGATACCTATATAAAATTAGTTCTGGATTAACCTATCTTAAGAAAATTAGAAACTTGCTTAAGCTGTTTAAATAGTTTAAAAGATTTCTTGCATAAAATTTTTTCTTGCTGCAATTGTTTTATCTAGGCACGCGCATTTTTAGCTGTTTTTACAGTTTGAAAGATTTCTTGCATGAAAGTTTTCTTGCTGCAATTTTTCGATCTGCACACACGCACTTTGTAGCAATTTTTAAAAAGTAAATTATTAATTAAAAATTCAGTTGTGTATTTATTTTTTTCTTTAAAATTTTTAAAAATCAATAAATAAGTTGTTTTTTAATTTAGGTAAGTTGGAACACCCTATTGTTAAAACCACTTGCAGCAAGAAATTTCAAATTGTAAAAAATAACATGCAGTAAAAATTGCAGCAATACAAATTTCATGCAAACAAACGTTTACATGTAAAAATAGCTTTTTATCATCATCATCATGTTTTCGGTGGCTCTACAATAAGGGCATCCGGCATAAAGATTAAAAAACGTCATTATTATATTTGTGATTAAAGTCCGTTTTACAGTCGGCAAGTTCTTTCTACAATTTTGTTGCAGCAACTTTCTTTAACAATAAACTTGCTGCATTTTTATTGCAGATTCGTTTTACAGTCGGCAATTCACTTTTAAATATTGCAAAAATAGGGCAAGGTACCAACGTGCAAAAATGTGAAAATAAAGTTAGAACCTAACCTAGCTATCGACCGGTATTTAGAATAGCTGTTAAAAATGAAAAAATCGAACGAAAAAGAGCCACCGCGGCTACAATTTGCCTTATTATTGCTGCCGCTACCCTCCTGGGAGATGAAAATTCAAGAAAAAAGCAAGAAGGTGGTGGTCACTCAACTAGTAACTTTGGGTGTGGTTGGTACCACGAAAATAACCATATTTTTCCCAGACTTGCAGTTGCAACTGCAAGAAAAATCGGTCCAACTGGTAAAGTTGCAAGTTGCAGAAAGAACTTGCCGACTGTAGACACGGACTTTAAAAAGGTGCTCTTTTGGTCCTCAAAAATTTTTTGGTCTCCAAAAAGTTTTTAACGTAATAATAATTGGTATTGCCTTTAAAAAAGGTAGGTAAGAACCTTTTTGGACGTCAAAAATTTTAAAGCTTTTAAGCTTTCATGGCTAGGGAACACCACAGAAGTGGATTGCTTAGTGCATCATGTAATCTTAATCCGGCACTGTATAAACTCTTACAGACTTTTTACAAATAAACCAGTTCGCCCTCGAGTTTACAAAGGATGCCGGCTTCAGTCGCCTTTTAAAATAAACTGGTTAAAAAACTTTACAACCTCTACGGTCGACCTGCGTGTCTGTGGCGGCTACAAAGGGGTATTTTTGATTTTACTTCGGTCGCCTGAACAGGTTTAAAAACTGCACAGTTTTGCCCACACACACTCAGGTCTACCTAAATAAAAAACTGTACAGGTCTACCGTGGGCAGACCGTGGGTACACCTGCACGTCTGTGGGCTGCGTTATAATTCGATGGTGCCGGCTGCATTCACAAAAAAACATGACTCATGCGGGGTTCCATTTAAAGCTTGAAATGTATTTTATTTATTTAACATTATTTTACATTCCATGAGATGTGTTTAAAAGCCGTAGTTGCAAAGCCTGTTTTAGTGACGCAAATTGGTTTTTATATACTTTTCTTTCTTTACAATATTTACAAATATCAAAAGAGGTTTGTTTTTAGTTCCGTAAAATTAATATGTCTAAGGTGTACTTAAAGATTGTGAGAATGTTAACGTACATGAGTATGGTAGGTAGGTAATAAAAAAATAGCTTTGTTCGCGGGTTCGATTCTGAACCGGTTCTGGGACTATTCTCATGCGCAGTGAAAAAGCAGCGTTCGCGGTTAGTAAAATCCTGAATTTTTAGTAACAGTTCTGTGTTCGCGGGTTACAATGGAATCAGTTCGTTACCGGTTCGTAACCTTATTAGCAGTCCTGGAATTTTTATTGGAACTAAAAGTTCAGTTCGGAATTTCATGCACATTGTCGACATGATCAGCTGTTTTCTGCTTTTGTGGTACAGAAATAAACCGTTGTATTACAGTTTATTTGTTTTTGCCACTTTTTATGCGGGTTAATATACCTGTTGAATATTTTTTTATATTTTTGTGATTCTGAGTGTATATAAACAAAGGATTTTTAATTGTATTCCGTATGAATGTATGTATGCAATAAAATAAATAAAGATTTAATTAAAAAATATAGAGAATATTACAAGATTTTACCATTTCTTGTTGTTTGAATTTCATGTTTAGTTAAATACACATAGGTACTTATGTTAAAAACGAGAGGAGGCAGGGAATCCCTCGTCTTCCGCAGAGAGATATCGAGTGGCATTCGACAGTATAACAATTTACCTTTTTGTTTAAATGTTTTTTTTTTTTGTATAGCACCTATCCAATTTAACCATGAAAAATCCTAACCAAAAGGCTAGGTTAGAATACATCCTCAGCTGTATAGAAAATCGTTCGCGGTAAATAAAAATTCCGAAGTAATAAATAACTAGACATGCGCATTAAAAAATTCTAAACCAGTTCGGTTCTGGTTCAGAATCGGTTCATTACTAGACCCGCGAACAAAGCTAATATAATAATATACTTTATGTAGTTTGTTAAATTTGGGGGTGGGGGATTTGTAGTGGCGGCGAGTACGTAGGTGCCAATGCACCCAAAAAGGTAAAATGTATGGATGCAATGCACTCATATGAGAAAAGAATAATTTTGTTTTCTTTGGAGGTAGTAAAAGGTGTGGGGAGACAGAACTTTTTTTTTGCTTTTCAAAATTTTCTCACATATGCAACCCATATTAATTATTAAAAGCTAAAAATTGTTGACAAATAGCACCCATATGAAATCCTAAAACCCGCTGGGCCTGGGGATTTGTAGTCCTTTTAATAAAACAAAAATATTATCTTTGCTACAATGCAACCTGGTTTTATTACGTTTTTAATACGTTTTAAATATTGGGTTATTATTTACAAACCTGGCGCAACGCCGATTTTATTTAAATTTGGTAAATGGGGGTGTTGGGGGCTCTGATTATAAATCTGAAAGATTTTTAAGTCCAAAACGTTTCGTTTTTAACATATTTATCATCAAACCTAAACAAACAAACAAATTAAAAATTTTGTTCAGGAGAAAAGTATTGTTATTTTTGACAATATTTAAAGTTATTATTTAAAAAAAATATATTTAAAATTAAAAATTACTTTTAAATATTGAAACTCGTTCATTTACACGAAACAACTTTATCTTTTTATGCGATAACTAGCATTTTTGGGACTTTTTGCTGTTTTGACAGTTCTTAAGCTTCTTTTAGATATTACATTTCAAAATAAGTATTTACTACAAATTAACTTTTTATCGTTGTCGTATAAAAATAAAGGTTTTCTTGAAAATAAACAATTATAAATTGAAGATATGTTCTGTAGTTTGGCGGATTCATTTAATGGATGGTACTTTTGGCGTGTACCCAAAGAAGTACCATCCAATAAACAATTATATTAAAAAGTTATTTTTAATTGTAAACATTTTTTTCTTTATAACAATTTTTAATATTGTCAAAAATAACGGTACTTTCCTCTTGACCAAAATTCATATTTTTTGTAATAGCTCGTATACCACTGAAAAAATTAATATCGGATGATTGCATTTTAGGTTTTAGACCATGCAGAACTTTCTATGAAAAATGACTTTTATCTGTAAAATTAATAATTAAAAAGTTTTCCATATGTAGACAACTTGGGCCCTTGGGCGGACACACTGTATACGTATAATTAAACAGGTCTACTTCAAAAAAAAAAAATTTCTTGCTTCTTGGCATAAACATGTATAACCCCTTAAGAAAATTTCAATATACTATAACGGTTTTATCTAGTATAAAGTGTTACGTATTTTAAGGGGTTTATATTTATTTTATTATCATGTTCTTACATTCCAAGTGCCAACTTAATAAGGCCGTAGTAGAAAATCCTGTTTTGGTGACGCTCCTTTATTTTTACGTTTTTCTTTCTTGAGAGTCCGTGCGATTTGCACACTGAGATATAAGTTTATTAATTTTTTGTCATTATATTTGCGCATAAATACAGACAAGTAGTTAGTTCAGTGAAAATAATTTTTAATACGCGTACTTGTGTCAGTGTAAGATATTTACTATGGTATGTAAATGAAAAATTACATAAATTAAAGATATTGCATCATTTTTTTAAATTAGTCGTCCTGTATACTTTAACTTAAAAAAATATAGTTAATTTTAATGTGATTATTTCCCTCAATAACAAATAAACCAATCAGAAACCACCATTTTTCGAATAAATTTTGTTTAGATAAGCAGGGTCGTAGCTAGGGCAGCAGGGGCCCTGAAGCAAAAAAGTAAAGTGGGGCCCCTAAAAATTTGAAGCGAAAAAAATAGTCCATTAGTACTTTTTAAGTTTTGTAAGTTTCTTTCACTTTCCAGTTTCTTATAACAAAAAGGGCAAGGCCTCCTTTCTTTTCCATCGCATTTGTTTTTTGTATCTTTATACTTAGCCAAGGGTTTTTTTAACTGCAAGGGGCCCCCAACCTTGGGGGCCCTGGGGTACTGCCCCACCTAGCCTCATAGTAGCTACGTCACTGTAGATAAGTGATTAAACCATATGTGCTGTTTAACCGCGAATAAATTTCTGTCATGCAAACTAGTTGTCAAAAGTGAATCAGTAAAATTTTGTGTTTTTGGCTTTAATGTAAGTTTTTAGGAAATAATCTAGCCGTATACCACCCGACCTATAAATTTAAATCGATTAAACTACCCAAATATTTTTGTAATATTGGCTTGGCAAATAGTTTCATGGAAAATAATTTAAAAAAAAACCCTCGACCGCTTCGCGGTTTCGAGTTTTTAATTTCAAAATAAAAGTCCCCGACTGCTGCGCGGTCTCGTATTTTTAATAAATTATTGTACATTTAATTATTTTCCAAGAAAAAATTTACTCAAAACATTATTGGGTAGTTTAGTTGTTTAAATTTATAGGTCTTGTGATTTATCTAATATATGATTATTTTCCTCCATAGAAAAGAGACCAATCAGAAACCACCATTTTTTGGAATAATTTTATTTAAATAAGTAATTAAACTACGTGTGCTGTTTAACCGCTTATTGTTCAAAAATGGCCCGATACTTCGGTTTTTGAGTAGAAGCAAATGCTTTATACAGTGAATAAAGTATGTCAACATTAGTAGATTTTTGAACAGACCCACCTCAAAAGTCCTGCTGGCACCCCCACCCCCCTCAAAGTTGGTTAAGGGATTGATATAGTTTTTTCTAATATCTTCTAAACGGTAAATGATAAAAAACTGATTTTAGTGTCGTTAGATAGAGCACAAAATTCTGCAAAATAGTAATAATTAAAATTGTATTTTTGTTTATTACGTAAGAATCTCCAATATAGAAAAAGTTGGAGGGGAGCATCCACAAGGCATTTTTTACGATATATCTTCCAAACCGTCTACCAAACAAAAAAATATAAGACACAAAAAATTAAGGCCAAAGTTTTCCCTATCGAATGGTGTATAACACTATACTATTTTCTTTTAAATTAAAGCTACCAGTGGCGTACAAAAGTAGCACTACACCAGTATAGTAGGTAGTTAAAAATAGAAATTTTTAATGTTATACTTTTATTTTATTTTTTTCAGAATATTTCTCACTTTAGTTATATTAATTGGTAATATTACCTTATAGTAACACTAAAAATTGTATTTTTGTTGATTTAGTAAAATTCTACAACAAAAAAAATGTTGGAGGGAGCATCTACACGGCACTTTTACGATATATCTTCCAAACCATCCACCAAATAAAAAAAATATAGAATACAAAAAATAAAGGCCAAAGTTTTCCCTATCGAGATGGAGTATAACATTATACTATTATCTTTTAAAAAAAAGCTACCAGTGGCGTACAAAAGTAGCACTACACCAGTATAGTACCTAAAAATGTAAATTTTTAATGTTATACTTTTAATTTTTTTAATATTTTTACTTTAGTTTTATTAATTTATAATTATTTCTAATTCTGCATACTAGTAATAATAAATAATCATATTACACGGAAAAAAAATTTACCAGTACAAAAATCAAAATCAAGACGTGTGGATTGAGTTTGGTACTGGTAAAAATGTAAGACATATTTCGTCTATCGAAATTGCTAAAAAATCAATGAAAAAGTCTAGCCTTCCTTTTTTTCATTCACTAACAGGTTGCGATACCACGTCCTCCTTTTATGGAAAAGGAAAAAAAAGTGTTGGGAAGCTTGGGAATCTTTTCCGGAAGTTACAGCTACTTTCATTGATTTATTGCAGCATTCAAAAAAACCTTCATCTCAATAAATTAAGTGATGATCTCAAAATTCGTTGTAAACATTACGATAAACAGTCTGATAGTAGCAACATTGATATTTGTCAAATGCAACTTTTGCCCAAAAAAAAACCGAACGGTTGAGAATTTACCCCCATTAATGAATGCTATCCACTTCCACTATAATCAATGCATTTATCAAGCGGTTTGTTTGGGGTACCTGCCAACCAATGGTTGAACTTCCATGTCCATCTGAATGAGGATGGATTTTAGAGAATACTAATTGGACACCACTGTGGACCACTTTAAAAAATGAAAAAAATATCATCTGATACACTATAAAATGTAAATCTGGCACAAATTGTAAATGTTTTTCAAAAAATTTAAAATATACCAGGTTATGTTTGTGTGCAGAATGTTGCAGTCAGGTATTTTAGGTTGTGTAATAATGTGTTTGTTTTATTGATGTTATATACAGTGTGTCCCAGGATAGATGTTACAAGAGGACAAATGGAACAAGATAAATTTTAAAACGAAATTTTGGACGACCGGTCGCATGGTCCAAAACTAATAAATACAAAACTTTACTTCAATTGGTATTACACAGGGCGAGTCAAAGAGCTGCAAAAAGATCTTCTTTTACTGTAACGTGTTTAACTCTAACTTTTGACATAAGATTTAGTTCTCACAACATTTACCTTATACAATTTTGTCTTATTTTTAAAAATAAGAAGGTGCTTATACTCTTGGTCGTTTTTCCATGTGCCAGTTATGCATACTAGGCCGACATGTGTTACCTCTAGTTGGAAATCAGAATTTTGAATTTGGTTAGTTTTGGACCATGCGACCCAGTTTTCCCAAAGAACGATCAAATAATTTAAGAGTTTTGGTGAATTTGTCCTCTGCCATGCTCCTCCTGGGTTGCCACTACATCAAGCCCTGTTGCTTTGTTTATCTTTATAACAAAAGCTGTTGCTAATACTGTTGTTATTTATTTAAAAATAGAGTGATGAATCCAGATTACAAAAACGTAAAAGAAATAGGTAAATAAAATGTAAAAAGTATAATTATTAATTATAAAAATCTAAAAGTTAAAAATAATCTTTAAAAGTAATAGAATAACATTAAATATTTCTTCGATTCTAGGTACTTTACTGATGTAGTACTAATTGGGTACGCCACTGGTGGCAACTTATTGCAAATCTCAATAGTCTAAGCCGATGGCTGCGTGGTTAGTCTAAAGTTTTTTGGTAGAACATTCTAGAAAAAATAAAACAAAATGTATAGACACTTAAAAATCTCCTATTTTTAACTACCTACTTTATACTTGGTGTAGAGCCACTTTTGTACGCCACTGGTAGATTTGGACCTAAAAGAATAGTAATACATGTCACACACACCATCTCGATAGGGAAAACTCTGGCCTTAATTTTTCTGTGTCCAATATACCTCTTTGTCTGGCAGACGGCCTGGAAGATATATCGTAAAAAATGCCTCGTGGATGCTCCCTCCCAACTTGTCTATATTGGAGATTCCACATGCGTAATAAACAAAAAATACAACCTTAATTCATTGCCATTTTGCAGTAAATTCCGTGCCCTATCTAACGACACTAAAATCCGGCACTCTTTTTATCATTTACCAGACCTAGGAAGATATTAGAAAAAAACTATATCAATCCCTCAACCAACCTTGAGGAGGGGTGGGCTGCCAGCAGTGACTTTTGAGGTGTGGTCTCGTTTGAAAATCCGCCAATGCTGACCTGCTTTATTCCACTGTGGGCAGCATTTGTCTCCTCTACTCAAATAACGATATACCAAATTTCATTTTTCCATCTTAAAAGGTAAAAAAGTTATAGGGGGAACCACCTGTGAGAAACACCCAGTATTAGTCCTTTATTTTGTAAAACAAATTAAGTAACATTTATGATGACCACAGTTACATTGAATAATTTTAATTAGATTTTTTTAAAAAACTAAAAATTAAAAAGGGTAGCTAAATATGGAATAGGTGCCCCACTTTTTTTTAAATATATTAATAATGTTGTTTAGGGGGACAAAATTAAAATATCTTAAAGATATTTGAGCCCTTAAAATTAATATTTAGAGGTCATTTTTCTTTAATTAAGTATATTAGTTTATTTTTAACCTTCAAAAGTTATGAGAAAGTGATAAAACAAAACGTTTCTACAGCGACGTAAGGGCTTGCCCTTCTGCCATATTACCACTTCTTGCGAATGGGCATTAAATAAAAACACACACACCCCTCTAATTGCGTGTGTGAGTTTCCGTTTAAGAGAAATGCCGGTATTCCATATTAGGGATACTATTCCATATTTGGTCACTTTCCTCTATTATTAGTAAAATTTTGTGTGTTAGCTTAAATATAAGTTTTTCAGGAAATAATCTAGCTGTATGCCACTCGACCTACAAATTTTAATCGATTAAACTACCCAAATATTTGTTGCAAAATTGGCTTAGCAAATAGTTTCAAGGACAATAATTTAAAAAACCTCAACCGCTTTGCAATCTCATGTTTTTCATTTAACAATTAAGAGACTTTACCGCTGCGCGGTTCCGTATTTTTATTAAATTATTGTACCGGGTGTCAAGTTATAAATTTATACCCCTCCTTAAATTTTTTATTTTTTATCAGTACAATATAAATATTTATATTTGTTTGTTGGGTTAATTATGTAGTTTCTAAATAAATAATCATTTTTAGTTTCGGAAATATGGTTATCCAAATAAAGAATAAGTATAAATTTAAATACATATTTATGTAGGTAGTTTATAATATTATAGAAATAATAATTGCCCTATAATTTTATTTTTGGCCATATTTTCAAAAGCATTAAGGACAGACCCATAAAATATGGTATTTTTGTAACTCTCCTTAAATTATCTTTTAAATAGTGATTTAATGTACAGGAGTTCCATTTTAAAAAATCGTACTTTTTGTCGTATCCTGTATATCTTTAAAGAAATCTCCTTAACAAGCAGACTTTTTATTCCTTTTATACGTTAAAAGATAAAAAGTTAATGGGATGTAATTTATTACGTTTCTAATGGGTATTAAAAAATATTTATCAGATTTGCAATTTTAAAAAAATATATACTTTTTGTCATACCCTGTAAGTATATTTTAAGAATTATTAAAAATCTAATTTATAATTCAAAACCTTCAGAACTAGCCCAACAAACTGATATTTTAAATTATTTTGTACAATAAAAAATAAAAATGTAAGTTATTTAAGTATTTTTCAAGAAAAATCTTGCTTAAAATATTGTTGGGTAGTTTACTCCATTAAATTTACTGGTCTTGTGATATAATATATGAATATTAAAAAAAAAATTAAAAAAATTATTCACTTTACCCCTGATAAGATATAAAAATATGTTTTACGATACTAGATATACGGTGTGTCCACGGTTGAAACTAACTATCTCTGTAATAAATATGTTTTAATTTTAATGATTCGAAAAAAAGTTATTCTTTATAAAAATGTTTGCTTTGTCCGAAATACTGAAAGCTATAATAAAAATTGCCCTATGCCATAAAGTGTGCTTAAAATTTGCAAAAATAATATTTTAATAATACTTATTATTATTATAATATGTTTGAAATTGCTTAAATAAAAAACATAAAGAAATAATTTTAAAAAACTCCTGTATAAATTTTTCTTAGCGCTTATCATTATTTGAAAAGTGTTTTTTTTTATAAATAATTAATTTTACTTTTTTATGCATACAATATCAAGTAAAGTTAAAGTGTATGTAAGTAATAACACAAAAAGTAACGATTTATTTAACAAAAGTTAAAACTGTTATAACTTTTACAAGGTACTTAAATAAGTATTTTAAAAAATATATTTATAAACGTTTTTTTATTTCCCTAAATAATATTTTCGTAATTTTAAAGTTTTTCAAAGAACAACTTTTTTCGAAAAACTAACAATAAAACTTTTTACAAGTATGGTCAAGTCCATCCGTGGACACACTGTATAATAAATATTTTTGTATTGGAAAAATTTAGGATAACCCTAACCACTTATTTTTATACGTTTTCCAAGTCTAATAAAACTTTTATCTATTGGTGTCATTTTATTCTGATTCAGCAAAAATTGTTTAGATTTAATGACGGGTTTTATTAATTTTTAAATATACAGGGTAAATACCAAAAAAAACATATTAAAATGTTATAGAAAAAAGTAAGGTAAAATCAAAAGTTATACCTATAGTTCTATAAGCTCCCTGACATTCCATTGCAATTTTTAATTTTGAATTGACTTCGTATGCATACATATTTTTACTGTTCTGATTTATTACTTTTAAATAGCTACTCTTTAACTTTTAACAAAACTAAATAAGGTAAATACTGCAATACACCTTAAGACTATGCACTTTTATAAAATAAAATGAATTGCAAAGTGCAAATAAAATAGTTTTCCATTTGTTGCACGTTTAATGGACAACACTGTATAATATCTAAGACAAAACATTAAAACTACCCTAAAACTGTTTTTGTCTAGTATAATAGGCTTATATTTATGTAGTTATTTAATGGGGAATTATTATGGGGAATAATTGGGAAATTATGGGGAATTATTTGGCGGTATGGGGAAGTGTATCTACTTCTCCAAAGGCAATTATTTTCGGAAATTCGAGAAGGTGGTTTACCTCTCGGTTACTACACTTCAAACTAGTTTTTAGTCTTTTTGATTGACTGTGTGTATTCTAGCACTTAAAAACGTAATATGCAATTTAATTTTTTTAATCAATTTTGAACTCCATTATCGCCCCCAGAAATTAAAATTATTTACGCCACTGCTATCAAGAATAAACTTTTCCGAAACATTTTAATTTAAAAAGTTTTCCAGCTGTTGTAAATTTCACGGACCGCACTGTATTGTGCCGGCTGGGTTTTTCCGCCGCAACCAATAATAAATAATACAATTTATAAATGTGGCTTTGACGCTAAAATACCTTGACTTATATTGCTTGCCAATTTGGTTTGTTTTTAAACTTAATCCACTAAAATCATGTTTTAAAATATATGTAGATATGTATATTGTTTACTCTTTCATAGCGAGACAAAATCTGTTAATCGCGCCTCCTATTTTTAGAATTAGTTTTGTCTCTTTCTACATAACAACTGCACTATACCAACAAATATATTTTTATCATTGTCATACCAAATCGTCAAAATTTACCTCAGGCGCCTTTAAATTTAGTTTACTTTTAGATCGGTACCAAAATTCCAAAATAAAATGTTAATGGGATATAAAAAACTTGACTGGTAATGTGGTTTTGTTAAAAACATTAAGTATGTATAAAAGTGCTATAAATGTAAAAATGTTTAATATTATTACTAAGAAGTGAGATAATAAAAAACAGTTAACAAATTTCAACTTCCTGAAAGTGTAGTAGTTATAATTTTTTGGTGGTAATAAATGTTGTTTAATACCATGTTCTAGAAATTTATTACTGCTGTATCAAAGGACAGGTGAGGTTGGGTCTTTGACTTTTTTAATTTTTAAGAAGATACACGCTTTGCTAGCATTGTAGGAAGTGCCAAATTCAAGGTTAATGTTTATTACTTATCTAGGGTTCTGGTTAAGATTAGGTATCCATAGGATTTTCCGAGGGATTTTCGTTTTTCGGAAAAATTTTGCAAGGATATTGTTAAATAGTCAATTTTTAATAAAATAAAGTGAAGATAAACTAGTTTTATCCAATAAAAACTTACTTTATCTTTCATTTATAAAATAACAGGCTGATGAAAAAAATATAGTTTTGTCACCAATTATATTTGTTTAATTAGCTGTAAACACCTTCAGTAAGCTATATTATATCATTTGTGAAAAATATTTAAATTGTAAAATTTTCAATAATGATGACAACTCTATGACACATGACAACAAAATCTAAACATAACTACTGGTCTTATACAGTGTTGGCTAGTATTTTTGACCTAATTAAATCCTTTTGGTACTTGATATTATTCGAACATTCTTTACCAAAGATAAAGTAGTGGATAGGTTAGTTCTGGTTAGTCAAGTATTTTTTTTTATTTTTAAATAATGCCTGCGATTAAAAGACACTTTTTAAAATGGGGATAAGGGACTCTTACCGAATTTTATTAAAAAAAAACTATGTATTATTGGCAACATTATACACACATTTTTAATAAAACAGGTAATAAGCATTAAAATGTGAACCAAATTCGTACTTTTATTATTTTTTTTAATGAAAAAAGCTGCCCATCGAAGTCATCGAGTCAATTCTATTGGGCGTTAAAACCTATGTACCTCACACCAAAAAAACCATCAAACCCTCTAATCACTAACCTTGGTTCACTAAAACTTGTGACAAAGCTAGAATTTTAAAAGTTCAGGCTCACAAGAAGTTTCTACAGGATCCTAGTCCAGAAAACCGACAGGCCAGTACTGAAACAAGAAACCACTACCACCAAACAATCTCAGAAGCCAAAGACTCCTTTGATAACCGTATAAAAAACAAAGTACTTTCTTGCTCAAATGGCAGCAAATCCTTCTGGTCCTTTGCCAAAAACATCAGTAGAAATTTCTGAACCAGTTCTTTTCCACCATTAACTTTGGAAGATAAAATTATTTCTACATCCAAAGGAAAGGCCGAACTATTTGCTAAACAATTTGCTGCCAATTCAACCCTTCATCCACCTGTCAATCATCCAATTCCCACTATTCCCCCAGTTCCTCACAAAATGCCCAATATTATTTTTAAGGTAAAACACATTAAGCGTACCCTTTCTTCTCTTAACACCAAGAAATCGTCTAGGCTAGATGGAATACCAGCAATCGTTTTAAAAAAATGTGCTGCTGAACTTGCACCTATTTTAATCAGGCTCTTTCGAATTTCTGATGACACGGGTATTTTTCCAGACGCTGGAGAGCTGCACGTGTCCAGCCTATTCCCAAGAAAGGATCTAAATCTCTTCCATCCAACTATAGACCCATTTCACTCCTCTCAATGCTTTGTAATGTAATGGAGAAATCCATAAACTCGCAAATTCTTAGGTATTTAGAAAAACATAAAATTTTACATGACAGGCAATATGGATTTCGTCACAAAAGATCTACAGCAGATCTTCTTTCCTTCGTATCACACTGTTGGAATAAGTCTCTTGAGTTTCTAGGTGAGTCCCAGATCGTTGCTCTTGATATATCCTAAGCTTTTGACCAGGTCTGGCATGCCGCACTTCTTAATAAACTTCCCTCCTACGGTCCTCCAACTAAACTTTGCTCTTGGCTCTCCAGTTATCTTTCTAATCGACGTATATCAGTCATTGTTGATGGCTACCTCTTCAAGCTTTCACGAAATTAATGCTGGAGTGCCTCAGGGTTCAGTACTAGCACCAATTTTGTTTCTTCTTCACATCAACGACCTTCTTTCTTCCACAACCAATCTCATTCATAGTTATGCTGACGATAGTACCCTTCACTCCACATTTCAGGTTCCCAAACCAATCTCTCAACCGGACTTGGAAAGCAAATGCAGGGCGATGCAGATATCTCTTTAACAGGATCTCAATTTGATATTGGATTGGGGCGCCAAAAATCTCGTTCAATTTAATGCATCCAAAACACAATCATGTTCCTTGTCGCGAAAAAAATCATCAAACACTCACCCTTTGCTGTGGCCAGGTTTTGCAGAGCAGTGACACATTTAACCTTGTGGGCGTCATATTTGAGAATAACCTTAACTGGCATAAACACATTGTATCTATAGCCACCGCGGCTTCAAAAAGCTTCGATTTCTTTTCCGAGCCAAAAAGTATTTTTCTCCTTCCAATTTATACACTTTGTATGTGTCCCAAATTCGACCCTCTCTGGAATATTGTTCTCATGTCTGGGGAATGGCATCCCCTACAACACCTCAGCATTCTTGATGCAATTCAAAGAAGGGCTGTTCGTCTTATTAATGATCCTTTACTTACTCCAAGACTTCCTTTTCTTGCCCATCGTCGAGCTGAGGGAGATCTATCGCTCTTTTATAGATACTTTTACGGCTTCTGCTCCGACGAATTATCCAGTATAGTCCCTCCTCTTGCAGCTCCCAACAGAGAAACTCGTGGGGCCGCACGTATGCATCCCTATACGGTTCAATTGGACAGGCCCCGAACTTCCCATTTCGTTCGTTCTTTTATTCCTAGAGTTTCTAGACTGTGGAACCTACTGCCAGCGGAGGTCTTTCCTTCTCCCCAAATTTTCAAGTTTTTAAGTCCCGTGTTAATTAACAAACTTTCCCTTACCCCGCTTAAGACACTTACGGTACGTTAGTATTCGTGGATTGTCCAAAGATAAAAAAATATATATATTTTTTAAATTAAAACTGTTTCATCAATCTTGGAAATTTTAAAAATGCGAAATTCGTGGATAACTAATCTTTACCAGACCCCTTATCTAGTAATGATCTCTTCAAAATTGCTATGATACCAACGTATTTTTTCTAAAAGTGTAGTGTATCATACCTTTGAACCTTATAGAGACAGAATTTTTAGAATTTAGAAACTTACTAAAATTTGATTTATTCCATTAATTGAAATAAAAAAATGAGGCTTTCCAAAAATACGTGTAGCACAAAACAAGAAAATCTGGCAACAGTGTCGATATTATTATTTAATTCCACATGTCCACAACACCCTAAATACCAAATTTAATAAATTTAGCTTTAGCGGTTTTAAGAATAGTTAGTAGTTGCGGTACTTTTTGCTCACCCACTATGAGAATTTGTCCGCCGGACATGCTTGCCAGACAAATCCACCGTACATACATACAAATACGTATGTGAGTAGGCCGCTTTAGGACTCTTTGAGTTAAATTTAGTTTTCAGGTATTTTTTTGTTGTTTGTACGAAAATTAACCTAAAATTATTTTACATTTTAGGAGATACCCACATAGAACACAAAACAGTCTTTTAAAATTTAAACTTTTAAAGACACGAAAGCAATTGTTTTTACAACAACAAATTCTAGTTCCAATTAAATGGAATCTTATGACACATAATTTTAAAGGTCTTGACGAGTACTTTTTAATCCTACTATAGCGGTCCTTTATTAATTACCTGGATACCTTATTTGGATGGCCATATTTTTAAAACTAATAATAGTTAGGGATCCCTGGACCATTTTTACCAGTTATGGTAACTATATTCTACCACCAACTAATATTTTTGTATATAGAAAAAAGTTGGTCGTCTCGTCAAAATGAAGATATGATAAATAAGCTTGTTAGTAGTGACTGCTAAAAATGGTCCAGGGATCCGTAAATATAAAGTTAGATAGAATCACATTTCATCCGTTTAAAAAATAAAGGGGAGGTGGGGGGGAATTAAAGAAATTAACTGTATGTAAAATAGCAGCAAAACTATAGAGTCAAAAATAAACTTAAAGTGGAACACCAAAACAAGTTTTTTAAAGATTTTTAATTTGCCGTAAGTTGAGTAAGTAACTTAACTTAAGAAATGTTAGTCAATAAGTAATATACATATATTATGTGTTTCTGCTTATTATACCTGAGTTTACAAGATACAAATAATTTGTATTATTCACTGGTAACATTTATCTTAATTTTAAAATTAGTCACAGTAAAAGAAGTCAAACACCTCTAATTAGACATTCTACCTATTATACAGGGTGTTTCAGAAATATGGGATTAAACCTTAAGGTGTGATTCCTTATGTTATTTTATGAAAAAAAAGTTGCTACAAACATATGTCCGGCGTTGCTTCCTTACTGAGAGACAGGGCGTTAAAATTTAAGAAAAGATAATCAGTTTTTTTATAAATATTCTTAATATTCTTAGGACGATTGGGATAAAATTTGGTACATTTATTTAAAAAAATAAGGCGCTATTAACCATATTGTTATTATTTGGTCCAGTGGCTTCTCAGTGGACAGCAACTCATATTATTGAACAAGAAAAGTACGCCATTGACTTTTTTGATGTTTTTATATTTTTTATAATTAAGCAATTAATAATACAAGTTTTTGGTTTTATGTATTTTCTTTGTATCTCGTTTTCAAAAAAAAGTTAGTTTAAGCCATTCTAGAAAGTAGCCCTAAACAGCATAAGATAGAATATAAAATTTAAAAATAAAGAATTTTGATCTTAGTACATAAGAAAAATTACAATTTTTGATAAAATATACGACTGCTAATTTATTTTAAGGCAAGTAATTGTTTTATTTTAATTTTTGCTTTTTATTGCATGTTGTCTATGGGTAGTTTTCAGAAGAAATTTAAGTAGCATTATTATTTTTTCTTGAAAACGAAGGTAAATACAAAAAAAAAATTAAAAGTATAAAAAGTTTAATAAATTATTGCTTAATTATTAAACAATATAAAAACGTACAAAAGTGGCGTACTTTTTTTCTCAATAATATAAGGTTCGCTGTCCACTGAGACGCCACTGAACCCAATATTAACAATATGGTTAGGGCTAAATAAGCGCCTTATTACTTTAAATAAATGTATCAAATTTTATACTAATCGGCCTAAGCATATTAAAAATATTTAGAAAAAACTGATTTTTTTCTTAAATTTTAACGCCCTGTATCTCAGTAAGGAAGCAACTCCGGACATATGTTTATAGGAACTTTTTTCATTAAATATCACAAGGAATCACACCTTGAAGTTTAATTCCATAGTTCTGAAACACCCTGTATAATAAATATAAATCACAGCTGGCTCAAAGTTGGTTGATCTATCTATTTAATAATATTCCTTAAATAATAACAACAATAATTTAGAAATAAAGGTTTATATACTGTTTAAAGTTATTTAATATTTATAGATAACCTGGTTACAGCTCTGTCTCCGTAAAACAAAACAACTATAAAAATAATTAAAACGAAAGGTCAATTTTCCTAACCTTTCGTGTGCGTTCAGTTAATTTTAATCAATGGTTAATTTATTAATCAGACCGATTATGAACTTAAGTATTTTCATTAGTCAAAAGTCGAACCGGTTGTTCCCAAAATTGAGTTACGTTATTAGTGCGAGAAAAGTAGCGTTTGTAGTGGAATTTTATTAAGTTAGAAACAACAAAATTTGCGTGCACCAAAAAAAACTAAGTAAGTAACTTATGTCATAATTTACGTTCATTCAGTAAATTAAAGACTATTGTTCATTAAGATACGTAAAGAGTAAACCCAAAAAATACTATTTACTATTAAGATTAATGGTTCAAGTAGGAAAAAAAATAGTTTTTTGGCTTGTAATTTTTTTTGTACCTTTTTAATGGTGTCAAAGCTCGTGTTAGTTTAAATATATTATATCTTGTTTGGATAATAAAAAGGACCAATTTGCATGTATTAAATAATAATTAAGTTTTTCAGGTTTTTAAAATAATTTTTTTACGAACACAGCTAGTAGGAATGTAAAATGTAACTTTTAAAACATTTTAATAAATATACAATTTTTACTTTATGCAGAGTGTTACTGAATGTTCTTAAAAAATATGAGGACTGGTTTCACTAATAAAAGTATAAAAAAGTTAATGGGTTCAGCAATGAATTGCTTCCATACAGGGTGTTAAACTTTTTTTAATGTATTTGTTTTAGTACATACTACTATTTTAAATATTCCTTAATCAATTTTGAAAAAATTTGGCGGTGTTATTTATATCATTAAGGGACTAGTTAAGCTTAAACCTTGTTAAATGTATTTAGTCCAGTAGTCTTTTAAGTGATACCCTAAAGAATCTTTCTAAAAAAAGCTTACACCACTTAAGTGAAAATATATTTTTTTATTTGTTTTTAAAAATTAAAAATACAGCTTTTAATTATTTTTAATATTATTTTATAAATATTTAAATAACATTACCAAATGACACTAAACCAAATTTCATTATACATTTGCACTAAAGAATTTTACCAAATAAAGTGTTTTAAAATTTTCCCAATGTTTTCTGGTGGGCCAGAGATGTGTAGTTAGGTTTTTTTTTTCTCAAAAACTAAGCAAAATCACAAAAAAATTGGGAGCCCAAAACGGTCTATTTTTACTTGCTTAATTAAAAGAAAAAAAAGTTTTACAAAAACCTTGGCGTACATTTTATTTTCAAACATATTCGTTACCGGTACCGCTCAAGACGCGACTGCAATAGGGTGGGTTCTCATAGGCGTAAATTTGACATAAACAGCGAAGGAAAAAACCAGGCCATTTTTTGTGTTATTAATTAGATTAAGCATAAAACGGGACAAATAATATCAATTTTAAATTATAAAAAACTTGAATTAGCCCGTTTGCCCTTCATTTCGTTATTTGTTAGTATTTTCTATATGATTCTACGAAATGATTTTCTCCTCAATATCATCGGCGCGTTAACAATCCAGCATAGAACAGTACGCCTAAATTACAAGAAACAGTCCATGAAAAGTTATATGTCATCTACATAAAAATGAGGCAATTGGAAGCTAAAAAGAAAAGGAAGCGACACCAACAGTTTCCAAGTATTAAACATAAACCACATAAACAATAAACGAATCCAACCTCAAAACGTCTGGATTTCCGCCAAAAGTTCAACACAAATCTAAAAATACTGCTACCAAATTTTATCAAAAAAAAAAAAATTTTAAGGCTAACATCCTATATATTAAGAATAAATAATTTTGCGGACCCACGTTTTATAAAAATATGACCTAAATTATCTACACCTCCCTGAGTTGCAGACATCGTAAGATAAACTAACCAAAACAAAATCGATATTTTAAACTATGCATATCTTCAGCTTGCCCTAAATTTTGTAAAGAAATGTATCCCCTTTTAGTTTAGAAAATGTATTTATTTTTAGTCTTTAAAAACTTGATATCCCAAATTATATATTTTTTAAACTTTATAGCGATAATAAAAATATTGCATTTTTGAGTACTCATTGTATTTCACTTGACTGACAACTTGTCAAAAATTTAAAATCGAAATCTTACAATATAGCCGAGTCAATAAAGACTTTTCGATAAAAGTCCTCAATACAGCTCTGATTTCGAAATTTTTTAAACTTCTTGATTTTTATTCTTTTTATTATCAGAAACCCCTTAGAGGAGGGAAATAATTATATGCATTGTTTAAACAAAATATATGGTATTTATACAAAACTTCCCGACAAACATTAGGGTGATTTTTATCAAAAAATAAGAAAAAACCTTGTATAAACATATGACCTTAAAGTCCTACTTTCGAAACTACAGGTTGTTAAAATAAAAAAATATTTTTTATTATATATATGTATACAAGTTTAAATATTTATTTAAAAATTTAGAGAGATCTTCTAATCATTAAATGATTTTTTTAAACATATAGAGAAAACAGCAATTTTTACTAGTGGCGTCCGTAAGGTATATATGGATAATATTTTTAAGGAAAAATTGTACGCCACTGCGTCATCCTAAAATTAAAAATACTTTTTTTAATGATTTTTTCTGTTTAGTTTAAAAAAAAAATAATCTCCTAACTATTTTCTTATTAACTAACTTAACTAATTTTCGAGAAAACAAATACAAAGCATTTCTTGGCATTGTAATTAAATATCTGTTTAGTTAAAAAAAAACATTTAACTATTCTTTTATTAACTAACTTAACTAACTTTTGAGAAAACAAATACAAATCATTTCTTGGCATGGTCCTTTAATATCGCCAGTATTTAACTCTACAGTAATATCACCTTTTTTATAAATTATTTAAATCAAAATTAATTTTTTACGCGGAAGATTGGTCAATACATCAATGTTTTAACTTTAAATTTATAGAATGATTGGCAAAGAAAACTAAGTACTCTTAACGTGACTACCATACTATATGAGCAAGCAGTTTTGGTATATCCAGTAAGCCAGTAATAGAATAACAAAACAAGCACTATTAGCATAAAGTAACATATCTACGGATAAGAGAAACCATGGCATGCTAAAATTTTCGTATCGCTTTTGCGGCAGGTTTGGCGGCAGGCTTGTCATTTTCCAGTTTACACTTTAAATGCGTCGGTCGAAGCCTCGCCTCGTGTAACATCAGCGGTGGGGAGACACATAAGATTACTGAAATGACTAACTGGCGGTATTTCAACGAGAAACGAATAAAATTATATTGGGAGTTTTCGCATGACCTGTCCTTAAATCGGCTATTCCATGATAACTCTTATAATTTCCTTACTCTATGCTATTAGTCACGCATGTTTACATGCCGATATTTAGTTGGGTTGTCTCTTTTTCCCACAATGCCTATGTGTTATGTTATTTAACTCAACCCGTATAATAAATAAGTGACAATTTGACCATGCCGAGAAATGATTTTTATTTTATTTACGCAAAACCATATATCGAATAAAAAAAGCAAAAGACCAAATTTGTTTAAAACTTAAGAGGAATGCAAATTTTATTTATTTATTTATTTATTTATTTTGAGAGAAATGCAGTGGCGTACTATTTTTTCTTTAAAAATAATTGCAGTAAATCCCTCACGGACGACACTGAAGAAAAAATAGTTTTTCCTTGTACGGTAAAAAAAAATTTGATGCATGGGAGACTCCTCTAAAATGTATATATATATATGTATATATATATATATATATATATATATATATATATATATATATATATATATATATATATATATATATATATATATATATATATGTATATATATATATGTGTGTTTTTGGTTAAAGTTATATAAAAGTTATGATAAAACGATTAAAGAACGATTATTTTTCTTAAATTTTAACACCCTGTAGTTCCGAAAGTAGGACTTTTAGGACATATGTTCATATGTTCATATAAAGTTTTTTTCTTATTTTTTTGATAAAGAATTACTCCTTAAGCCTCACTGGTAAATTTTTACGTGCGTGTTGAATTAATGGTGCGTCCCAAAAATTTTCGTCGTAAATTTTTAACTGCCCGACCATTGAAAATTTATGTTATTAGTTGTGCGCGTCTGCTTAGGTTGCGTGTAGGTTTCTTCAGCCGCGTGCAGATTAATAAATATTTATGTTGTGCGTTGTATTTGACGCACATTTGCATCGGACGCGGCTTTTTCGAAAGCGTCCACACTACACAAAATGTATGCGACGTAAATCCTTTGATCTTCCCTCAAAAACCGACAACCGATAGAGCGGGTGCGTCGAAAATCCTTGCGTCCCATTTATGTGATGTACGTACACATTAGCACAATTAACTCCAAGCACGTAATATTTGCGACAAATAGTTGATTCGACGCAAACCTTTATCAATGAGGACGCGGCTTTAAAGCTTGTTGGGATAGTTTTTGGTCAACCTGTATAAATTACAATAATACCATATACCGCCTGAGCTAAATAACACAACACATCGGCAATGTAAGGAAAAGAGACAATTTAACTAAATTCCAGCATGTAAATATGCGTGACTAATACTGCTTGTTTTGTTATTCTATTACTGTAGTACTGTAGTACCAAAACTGCTTGCTCAAGCAGTATATTGTTTAAATAATACAAGTAGTTATTTCTCCCCGCTGAAATGTTTCTGATTTTAAATAATAGATAGACAAATAAAAATAATAAAACAATATCAAAAACGGAGCTGTTATAGAGAAGTTTCCACAATAATTGCCTGTTTTACAGCTTCATTGGCTCCACTTATAATGGTTTTCTTGTACACAATATGCAAGAAGTAGATAATAACTTGCTTTAAAAAATACACCTTTACCACAGTAAAATATTAATCAGATTATTAAACAGATCAATTAGATCTGACAAACTTTCTACAGGGTACCCGACTATATTTTGAGCCATTTTGACCGCAAATAACTTTAAAACAACTGAAGGTACTAAGATGCTGTTTTCGGAGAAATAATTAGATTAAAAAAACACCCATCTAATACTAACCGTGCCGACGTCGCTCGACTTATTGATCGGGGGAAGGCGTTAAAGTCAACGCTTAAAAAAATCTAGTCAACAAATACTTTTTTTTATTTGCATCCAAAAAAATAACATGTTTGTCTAAAACACAGAGGTAATTAAACAATTTAAAAAAATAGTGTTAAAATGTCTCAGTAACCAGAGGATCATTAAAAAATAAAAACATGTAAATAAGTGCAACTAGTACTGCCGAAAAATCTAACCAGTAAAGTGATACAGTTGGACTGCCAATAGCTACCGATATTGCACTTCACGTATTATTTCCCGCAGTATTGGCAGCACATGCATGAATATGTTGCAAATCATAAAGGAAAAACGAAAACAAAACATTTAAAAAAGTGGTAATGAGACTTCTTCGTAACCAGATGATGATTAAAAAACTGATGTAAATTTATACAGTAAAAGTCTCCAACAAAGTGTCCGAAAATTATGGCTTTGCGTTTTAGATAGGACACTGGCTAAACGGCAGTGGTATTGCTCCAATATAAGAAGAAACCCGCCCGTTTTTACTTATTTTATCGAGCAGCTCTTATTATAAAAACTAATAAAAAGCACCAAATAATACTAACCCTCATAATTATTATTCATTTTGCTGTGCCGTAAACATTTAGTTTTCTTGTGGTTTTACCGTAAAATATTATATTTCGTATTAATCAATAAACAAAAATGAAACTGGGAGAAACAAAGCTTTTAATATGTATTTAAAAGAAAAATGTATATTAAAATAAAGAAAAGCCAAGGGTATTTTTGCGTAGTTGAAGGAATGTGAAAATAATAAACACTCATTCATTGTTAAAAAACATTTTTTATTATTGGAGGAGTTTGTATGTATTCGCATGGCTAGTGTGTCTGACACATTCGTGGTGAGCCGACAGTTTGACACATTTCCCATTATGCATTACAGGATTAGAATACCTACATCAATTTCTAAAACGGTATTTACCAATCGGTTATGTTGACGTTTAAACAATGTATTATACGTCAAAGTTGTCATCAATTATTACCGCGGTTATATTAGATGGAACGCCTTAAATGGATGTTATTCTTTATCATATCTTACTCTGCAGGAGTAACTTACCAACACTCTTTATCGACTGAGCAAAACAATATCAAGCACAATAAATTTCGTTTTAATCAAGCTATTTTTATAATCCCCATAAATAACACCACAACAATTAAATGTATTTTGTGAGTGAGTAAACTTTATTAAACAAATATAACGTGTCCTCATATTTCTTATCACTTCTTATCTATATCATGGATTTACAGTTTACATATTTTAATTTACGGCACAAACCTGACTAATTGCATTTAAAAATAATTTGTGATAAAATATTTTAGTGAATAGAAAGTGATATGGTTTTTCTCACACTTCCTTTAATATGCGTATATCAGCTTATTCCATTTTATTAGTCCTAGTTAGTATTTTAAATTTTAGTATTGTTTATAAAAACATAATAATTAAAAATGGAGGTAAGTTTTTTTATGATATTTTTTTCGAACATGTTTTGTTTTTCAGTATTTTTGCTTTTACCTGACTCAACTAGATAAAGACAAAACTATTCTTCTTTCATGTTTGACTTTTATGTATTTATTTATTTATTGGTACTCCTTACAAACACAAATAAATGTAATTACATGTAAGGAACTACATACTTACAAACTAAATAACAAGTGCTAAATATCTAAAGAAAATAAATAATTTAAGTACAACAATAAACTGACTAGGGATTTAGTAATGTCCTTATTTCTTTTAAACTAATGTTAAAGATATCACAGTTATTATTGGACAAAACACTGTTGCAAGTGTTTAACAAATTGTTTAAAGGGGAGGAACTAGTTATGTCAGTCTTAAATGTGTCATATTTACCTAATCTTAAATTTATTTTAGGAACATGAAATTTAATGTAATTAATTATTGCAAAATCCCTGTATTTTATGCTATTTACTATGTAATACACAAATATTAGTGACTGAGTCATTCGTTTAACACAGAGTGACTGTATGTTAAAGGTAGTCAGCATATCCTTGTAAGACACCAATAGTGGAAATGCTGGGTACACGTTATATTGTTTGTAATAAAGATATCTTAAAAAAATTTGTAATCTTTCAATTAAATCTTTGTTGCATTCAGCAGTAGGTGACCAGATTACTGAAGCATACTCCACATGGGGTCTCACAAATGTATTATACAACTTTACAAGTGTGCTAATTCTATGAAAATGTTTAGTATTTCTAATTTATAAATCCCAACATTCGAAATGCTTTATTTAAAATAGCCTGATAATGTAGATTAAACTTTAAATTTGATTGAAATGTGACTCCAAGGTCCTTACAGTGATCACTCCTAGTCAATACCTCATCATTAATTTTATATTGAAAATTGAAATTGTTAATTCGACGTGTAAACGTCATGGTAAAACATTTATTAATATTTAAAAACATTTTATTTAGAGAAACCAATGACTTACACTATCCAAATCGTCCTATAATGCCATGCAATCAGACTCTGAAGTGATTACTTTAAAGATCTTGAAGTCATCTGCGAACAAGAGACATTCAGAATTTTTAACACATTCCGGCAGATCATTCACAAAAATTGTAAACAACAGCGGTGCAATATTACTACCCTGCGGAACTCCAGAAGTTGCAACATACTTTCCAGATAATTCTTTGCCAATTCGAACAGAGCTAGGTCTGTTAGAGAGATAGGACTGTAAAAAGGTTATAGTACTTCTAGAAAAACCTAGATTGATCAGTTTATTTAAAAGAAGATTATGGCTGACCTTGTCAAATGCTTTCTCAGCATCCGTAAAGATCACATCCATTTGCCTTCTTGAATCGATTGCGTTAGAAGCAAAATTACTAAATACACAGAGGTTCAATACAGTAGCCCTGTCTCGAATAAAACCATGTTGTTGTTTTTACTTACTTTTAATTAACTTTGGTTTGTTCGGTTTGTTTAAATAAAACTTTCTGGTAACGCTGTAAATAAAGTCTTGTGTGGTTAATCATTTTTAACTAATCTAAAAATGGCGTCCGTGGTGGCACTAACGCGTTACCTAAAAGGTGGCTGACTTTGACAGAGCACGAGAAAAATGGGTTAAGAATTTTATAATCTGACTTCCACCGTACTTTGACACTAAAATATTTCCCTTGGTCGGCTATTACAAACAAAAACATAGGTTACAAAAATATTTTCCCTTGCTAAAATAATAGATAATCTTTATGGTTTAAAGCCAAAATATTAATCAGTCCATTTGTTTCAATTTACATCTTTTTTTATTTCTAACCGAAACAAAACAAAATAAGTTTTACGTTAAAACATGCCTCACTCAAATTCAAAAAATTTAATGCTACCTAAGCAGGGCCAGTCGGGGGCCCATGGCATTGCAATTAAAACATGTTATTTTCGACCATAACATTGTAAGTATACCTAATCGTTTGAAAAATACGCTGACATTTTTTCGGAATACTTTAAATTTTTTTTTATTTTATAGAAAATCAGTTTATTTCTTTCTATTTTTTTACAGATGTATGGTTTTTCGAAAAAGAAATTTACAAAATTAATGTGGGGTCTGATTTTTAGAATTTTATTATTAATTATTATAGAACATTTATTTTATCCGTAATTAGAACTATGATAGTTCCTGGTCCATAGCAAACCAAAAACCACTTGAAAACTCGATCTAAAAAAGAGAAGGGTAAAAAAATTTGGGTTTTAATACCTCGATGCTTTTGTCACACTTGGAGTTAGTGTTTTGTTTTAATGTCTACTACAATTTATTTTAATTATAGTCCAAAGGCCCGTGAGCGGCAAAACTTTGTCATTTTGAACACTGAAAGTTTGTTACCGCATGCTCCCGACATAGGTAGAAGCAATGGTTTACAAGATATAACAAAAGTTATAAATGTAGGCTTTCAAATAAGCATAACCCATTTTTTTTATTTGTACAGAGTGTCCCAAAAAAA
>JACEGR010006909.1:0-55262 GCA_014170235.1 Listronotus bonariensis | reverse complement strand
CTTTTAATTTTTTTTATGGTACCACCGCGGAAGTGCACCTTTCAAATAAAAAAAAAAATTTTAAAATCAGTCCACAAACACCAGAGTAATCGCGCAACATACAACAAAAAAAAACGTACAGGCGATTGTGAACCTCCTCCTGTTGGTCGGTAGAAAGTGTAAATTCTACCCCAAGGTTGTCGATTCTGTCGATGCTCCCATGATCTTCTTCTTTTTTTTGCGTTATTAATACCTGGACTGCTCTGCCCTATTTATATGAGCATATGCCTATCTAGAGTCAACTTTGACGCAAAAAACTAAAGTCCGCCTTGCCGAAGAAATAAGTCAGTACCTTTCTCTCTCCGCGATCCTGACTTTGTTTTTATGGGACCACCGCCGAAGTACACTCTTTCAAATAAAAGACATATTTTTAAAATCGGCCCACATGAACGCCAGAGTGAAATCACCAAAAAAAAACATACGCGGCGAATTGAGGGAACCTTCTCGTTTTTTAAAGTCTGGTTAAAGAAATACGTTCTGTAAAGGCAGAAACGTAGCATTTCAATCTGGAATTACCAATTTAAAGCCCCAAAAACTGTTTTTTTTTTTTTAACTTATAACCCTGAGTAGCGGTTTTTCAACAATCTTCTTTAAAGGGGAATATGTGACTGTCATAGTTTCCAAAAAAAAAGCAGAATGATTGAACAAAAAATGTTTTTGGATTTATTAATAAAGGTAGGTGTGTGAGTATAACTTAACGGTATGCCACAGGTATACCAGTTTACTTGTAACAAAAATCATGTTAACTAGTCTTATTTGTTCATTTTTCCATTAAAAAACCGTAATATACAAAATACAAATAGCCTTCTTGACATGCTACAAAGGTGTACTTCTTTTGTGCTTCTTGGGTCATTTTATTCACGGTAAAAAGATCATTAGGATGCCCGTCACAGCGTAACCTGTTTGGCCGTGTCCGAGAACCGAGAAATATCAGCTTATTCGGTACCCAGATCCATTCATTTGTCGTTTCTTGCCGCTGCTGGGATGGTATACCTTGACCATCTTGGGTTCTTTTTATTGTTATAATACCTGTAATGCTGGAGTATAAGGATCATTCAATGTTGGGCATGTTTTTATTTCGAATGAAATTATTTTGTTTATATTAAGTCGTTCGCAATTGGTTTAGTTATAATTTAATAATGTGGATACATTTTAATTATATTAAATGACTGGCTCGATTTTGCCTTTTATCATCTAATTTACTCGTTTTCATGATTTAAATTTTTATTTATCCTATTTTATGTTGCCCTACAAAAATTACGGATTTTTTTAGTATTGGGCAAAGAGAAGCATTTAGGTAAATATAGTAAAAGATGAATCAAGGTAAAACGCTTGAACACGTGAATTTTTAATTTTAGGGGAAACATTTTTTGCCAATTTCACCCCCTAAATTGCACCCCTCTAGCAGGAGTGAGACTTACCCCAGAATTTTAAATGGAAAGAGGGGTCGAGTTATTCGAGATAACTTCAAAACAAGGTATTCCTTGTTTTGAAGTTATCTCGACCCTGTTTACAACTGCCAAGATTGAAGTCTCTGCTATTATTTTCGTTGATATGACAGCTTGTTACAATTTTGATTATATTTTTGATGTATAATATTAAATTACCTGTAAAAACAAGCTACTTTAAACTAAGCGGGTATGATAAGGGGTTAAACGATCTTTGAAATGAGATATCAATTAATTTTTCTGGTAAGGGTATGATTCACCCCTAAAATTTAAGAGTTTCCTCCTTATATTAAAAATTAACGTGTCCTTAGCGTTTTTCCTTTAATGACCTGGACTGCCCAAAATTAGCTCTGTTTCGTTTTCAAAATCCACCTTTGATATGCAGTCCCATAGAACATCCTTTTTTCTGGATGTGGGTTAATAAAAGGGGAGCAATACCGTATAAATAAAAATAATAAAGAGAAAATACTTATTTGTGTTTGTTTCAGTAATGTTTAATTAATGTTGTGTTACAGTTTCACTCATTTTTGTTTAGTTTTAGGTGTGGGGCCCAACGATGGTTGTAGCTCGTAGGGGTGCATTTGCGAACATTTTGTTTATGGGAAAATGTCCCACTTGGTCCTTAAAAATGCGCCTTTGAAATATTTGTACTGAATTTCAAAACACCTTGTATTTTTTAGAGTCTAAAGAAGCAAACCAAAGACCCCAATAAAAAAATATCTCGTTCTAGCAGCAACACTAGTTCCTAGAATTTCCTTCTAACTTCAATTTTTCTATAATAGAGATGTCAGGGCATTACTAATATCCTAAATTTGACTTAATCCGTTTAATTTATAACCCACAACTAATTAAATCAAACTCTAAGTTGTTTTATTATCTAACTAAAGCTCAACACGAAGGAGGAGTTACGGCACCGAGATATGCGGTAGTTTATAAATTAGGACGTTTTAGGCCGTTTGTCTGGCACATGGCTTCTCCATTCTTTGATGCGTCGAGAGCGTACATGCATCTTGTCTAAAAAACACTGGATGACGTTTAACAGCATTTTCGGTTCGATTCATTAAAGCTGGAACGCGGCCGCTAACCGGAAACAAATAAATTTTAATTGTTGGCCCAGCCAGTTCTTTCAATTCCTTTGATTCATAAAACATCATTAATTTTAAGTGTAATTTCGTCGCCTGATATTCGAACCAACTTATATCTTTTGCTTTTCTTTTTATTTTTTAAATTTTACACTAAAATTCGTTTCTAATGACATACTGTCAATTTTTAATATTTTAACCATGGATCATTTATTCAAGAATTCCGTGATTCGGATTACTTGAATGGGAATTTAAGAAATGGTTTATGAGAATGGGTTGTTTTGCGAGAACAATTAAGTTTGGGCGCTCGCCCAACTGCGCCTACTGCTTATTAATATACTGCTTTACCCTGACATGGAGACACCCACGGTGCGATAATACTTTGGCATTAGTTTTCGTTGACTGTCAAAGAATAAATAAAAAGATATTTTGCTATTTCTTGTAAACTTCTAACCACTGGCTATAAAACCAACATATTCCTGGAAGAAATTTACTTACTAATCTCTTCGAAGAGATTTTTAAAAACCGGTCGTATTAAAGAAGTATGTGTTGCTTTAGTTTGTAAATTAGTCTAGACATAAAAGATATTATGAAGAAGCGACCGTTTATCGATGGTATGGACACGTTTTATTTTCATGTTCACTTTAAGCTTATTAACATTCGATCAGTTTACATCTATTTGCTGATTAGGAAGCATTTAAAGAAACCGGCATGAAGTGGTCACTAATAATCAGCAGTTTCAATTTTTATTTTAACTGTTAATGTATACGTGATCGGATTAAATAAACAACTTCGCTTTAGTGGTCTATCGGAAGTAGTTTTTAAAATCTATAAAGTTGTCCACAGACGAGACGTGTAAAACGATTGACAATCTGAATAGAAAATAGTTTAAAAAGTCAACAAAATTACAAAGTTTGAAAAAGCAACATTTTCGAATCGAGGCTATCGGGAGATTTTTTGATTTTCGACAAAGTGTTACACACTTGAGTGCTATTATGGAATAGTTTTTTCTCCCTTAAGATGGTTAAACGATGGTTTAAGCATAATAAAGACAATGGAAGTCCGTAATTATTTAAGTATCACTACTGAATCATCATCTACCACATTCAGAAAGATTCTTGTAGGTTACACTGTATTTTCTTTAACGGATTTTTGTACAAACTTTTTAAGGTCATCACTCGTTTTTAGGTGTAAACTTGAATTTACACTTGAAAATGGGCAGAGCTAGGACTTCCCGAAACTTTAAGTAAATAATAAAAAATAAGACAATGGAAGAAGAAATTCTTTAAGTTTTATACAAGAATATTTTCTTAACAAATTTTAAAAGGAACCAATGAGTACGGTGTTTTAAAATTGAAATAAGTCAAACTCAAATGTACCTAACAACCGAAGGACACAATTTTTAACATTTGATATCGGAGCTAAAGGTGTTTGGCTGCTTTAATATAAAATATTTTTATTCAAAAAGAAATTGAAAAAGTCTGCTGTTTTTTTTCAATTTATCTTCCTGGCCATTCCTCTTTTTCAATATAATAAAATTTGCAAATAATTTCAAAAATATTTAGTATATTAAAGCTTTATCTTGTGGAAACCCAAAATAATTATTTTATATGCCGATTCTTTTTTTTATAGTAAAAGTATACATTTAAAAAAATAGAAGTACCTGACAGTAACTGTTTTTTTTAAAGGGAATAAATATACTGTTTAAACCTGCCCAGATATGATTAATTATTTAAGGGTCCTGGATGAGGATTTTAAATAATCCAGTGCGAATTCATATTTGACTAACACACAGGCTCACCGTGGATTCACCTCGAACTCAATAAAAATAAATCGCGCAGAAATTCCAAACGTCTCACACTTATTCAGAGTATCCGCAAATATTCTTCGAGCTCGTAAAGTATTGCTTCACCTATATTTAGATTATGTTTTGTTTTACGTTTACGGCGTTCGGATATTTTTAACAGCGTTCTTATACATGTGCCTTAGATATTATCACAAAGAAAAATTTGTTTGCGAGTTAAATCTAAATAATTCAGCAAGTTGCAATTAAAATATCCTTTTTATTCTAGATTATACAGTGCATTTCTTTTTGTCCCATTTTTATTTTTAAACGGTTTAATTTAAAGTAATAAAACTTTATTTGAAATTGACAAATTAAATTTTTTAAATGGCTGCTGGGCCAGGAAAAGGCTGTCTCGTGGCATATAATTTTAAAGCTCCAGAGGAGTTATTTATACAGGGTTGGCAAAAAACCTGCTCTTTGTGTAGTGGTGGGTGAATTTTTAGCTTTTTGTATTAGCTTTTTGTGTTTTTAAAGGATTTTTGTGTTTTTCTAAATTATTGACCGACCTTAGGTACCCCAAATTTTAATATAAAATCGGCAAATTAGCAAATTGGCGGCAGAAAAAAAATGTCTTTTGGAATGATCTACTGATTTCATACAAAATTACGTGCTGTTACGAATAAAAGATACTAAACTGTATTCTAAAATCATTATTTGAAACTTCTGTATTAAACAGTATTCCATCATATAGTAAGTGGTGGCAAACTGTCAAATCTAAATGTAATAATAAAAAAGATAATAATTTACAACATTTGCTTTTTGTAGACAATATTTAATACTTATAGATTTGTCTGGAATGACTTAAAAATCAGGCTTCATCAGAGAGAGTTCTCAAACTTGTAAAATTATTGGGTATTTCAGTATTCTAGAATAAGTACTGTTTTATTTTTATATTTTTAATAAATTATGTATTCCCGTTAAAAATAGTTTGTTTACTGGACTTTTGTATGGACTTTTGTGTGGTGGCTTTTTCTTTAAAATTATAGTGGTTTATTCCCACAAAAACCAGTGGCTTTTTAGGTGACTTATTTTGCCAACGCTGGCTTTATCAACGTGGAACATAAAGTCAATGCCTTTACCTAATAAAAAATGGCAGTACTGTAATATACCTAAATACCTGATTTGAATGCCCACATTTCTAAATATAATAAACTTAGATATAATAAATGTGGTATTTAAAGCTTATTTGAAGAAATTAAAGATGTTGACATAATATACAGGTAATTTCATTTAAAAAATGTACTTTTTGTATACCTGTATATTAATTACCACCAATATCACCATTAAAAATATCCTCAAAAGAGCTTTAAAAAATAACTCCATCCAAATCAAGTACTAATTATTAAAGTATCGTCATTTTGTAATAGGTAAAGGCATTGGATCTATATTCTAGGGTTTTAAAGTACTCGCCAGGAGCTTTGTAATGATATATCAAAAGACCCCATCTACATTTAATTTTTTTACCAAGATGGCGCCCAGCAACTTTCTTGACATTTTTATCTGTTAATTTTACTCTAATTAGAAGAAGTTAAAATTTTAATGGACAACCAAGCGATTTTTACATTTTAAAAATCTATATCACTGATACTCTAAATTAGTCCAAATCCATTATCAGGGAACGGTCAAAAACACATTACATTAAAGTTCTAACTTTTATCAGGTCATTGTTTTAATACCCCAGGGCTCTTTTAGGCAAGTTTCATTAAAAATATTACAATCAATTTTGGAGTTTCTAGTATTTTTTCCTTGCTGCCTTAATTAAGTTTGACAACGTTATGACACACCTAATTTTGAGGGTAGTTTATATGTAATAAATTAAGAAATAAATTGCTTTAAATATGTTTCCAGTTTTTATAACCAAAGGAGAGTTCAGTAAAAGATAAATGTAACAGATTGTGTTAACAAAGATTACGGTTCAATAGTTTAAAGTGAACTTGAGATATTTTAGGCCTGTGGCTAAATATAAATGCATATACCATGTGTTGCAGGCATAATTTAATGTACATGTTCATGTAAAAACATATTATATGCATATATCCAGTGTTGCGTGCGGGATAAAAGACTTCCTTAGATTTTTAGGGGGTAATGAAACTATTTTAGTGATTAAAACAGAAATCTGATTAGTCAAGTATCGGATCCTTGACGAGATTTAATTGTAGTTTTTTTAAATTATGGCATGACACAATATCAAAACCTTTTGAAATATCTGTACCGTGCATTTCTTTAATATCCTTTCCTTTCATTTTTTTAACGGATCTATTTAAGAAACGAAAAGCGAAATATAATTGATGCATAAATACTTTATTTTTAAGTGACATTGACAGATAAATATTTTAAGATGGCTGCCGGACGCCATGTTGGAAAAAAATTAAATGGAAGATCTTATGGTACATCTATTTAAAGCTCCCGACGAGTACTTTATAATCCTAGAATCTAAAGTCAATATGGTCACCTACAACAAAATGGCGGTACTTGTACTTCAAAAATGTCTTTTGATGCATAGCATAGGAAATATTGTGTACAAAAATGTAAAACTTTTATATTTACAATTAAAAAATAAACCTTTAAACTATAATAGCAGTGTTCAGTTTAATTAAAAATCGAAAGATATACAGGGTAAGCCAAAAATATAAAACCTGCTTAGAAGCAAAGTACCCGCATTTGTTTTTCAGAAAACTTTAAATTACTCCGTATAATACATATTTTTGTAATTCTAATTTAATATATATTTTTTCTATTTAAAGTAGGTATTACTTTCTTGCTTTTGAATAATTTTAAATAAATAACGGCCGTTTTGTAAAATTTAACAAAATTTACATTTTTTTATCTGACCGCTAAAAAATTGCCCGTATAACATACAAAAATTGCTATTATTTTTTAAACAGGTTAATATAGTTTGGGATTTAATCATACCACTTTCCTAAATTTACACTGTCTTTTATAATAACGGATACCCGACGTTTCGGATGGTGTCTATCTCCACCATTCGAAACGTCGTGTATCAGTTAAAAATAAAAGAAAATAGAAGCCCAAGAAATTAGTATTATTGCAAACATAACATTGCCTACCACCTTTATAGTTTGGGATCATGCACACAATTTTCTAAAAAATTACAAATAAAAAGTTTTCTATTTGTTGCACACAATGGAACACACTGTATATTGAAAAAGAAAATAATATTATTTTATTTGGTAATTTAAATACACTTTTTGCCACACCCTTTGAAATAATTTATGTATTTACGTTAATGTTTAAAGGAAAGTACTTAAGGAAACCATATAAAGAGATATTGCGGTACTGCCATTTAAAGTCATAAGCTGTAAGTATTTTGTTATTAAGGAATACATATCTAACAGTCTAATTAGAAGTCCTTCTAGGAAATTGCATCCAATCAGGTAGTAATCTAAATAATACTTAATTTTTTTATGTAAATTAATATTATTAACATTGTAGCTTAAGTTACATTTCTTTTTCATGCAAAAATTAGGTATTAGCAAAGACAATTGTAGTTTCACTATAGACTCCCAGAACAATGCTAATTTTTTTGGTCATCAGTTTGGACGCTAATTTGGCCGAATTTATGAAGCGGCAAATTATACGGACTGTTAACGTGTGTCACACTTTTTTACCAGTGTATTGGATTTTATAGTCCCATTTTTTCTTACTATTTCTTTTTTATTTATATCAATATCTTTATTTTAAAAGGAAACATACATTTTTAGGGAAGACAATAAAATTTGTGAGTATTTATTCTTTTACACCTTTCTTAAATTTTTTATTTTTATGATAAAAATAAATGCAAATAAAAGTTTTTTAAGTTGGTTTCTTAGTTTTAAAATCCGTATCCATCCAAAACAGATTTATTTTTGTTATCTCTTAGGATATACAGGGTGCGACATAAAGTGTAATTTCAAAAAAGAAAAAATATATCACCAGTAAATGTTTTAAAGACCTTTAAAAATTCCTACATTTGATATATTTATCTTCCTTAGTTTCGGAAATATGACCATCCAAATCTTAAGTTTTTCTGATAGTTTGCAATATGTGTATGTAATAATATGTATAGCATATATTACGACCATCATATTTAAATAACATTGATTTCTTTAAACATTTGTATTCCTTTTTATAAAAAGATGCCAATATAAATAAAAATTCGATGGTAATTGTTTGGGTACACGCCTCAATCTAATGGGACCTCTTCGGTCCTGGTCAAAAATGTTAGGAAAGGATGGGGCTTTAAAACCCAATACACTAGTAAAAAATTGTGACGTTAAATTATTCCACAGGATGTTCAAAAATTTGGGTTAGAATAAAATATTTGGTTCTTCCCTGTGTATAACAGCTAATCCTTTAAAACCTTTTACAATCCCCACAATAAATAATATTCTTAATAAAAGGAACTACGACTGGACCAAAAGTTAATTAGTATCGGCCAAAAAACCCAAAAAGGTATTTAAGATTGAATTTGAACTAAATTTTGTTTGTTCGATTCTTTTTTGTCCAGGAGTGTATTTAAAAAACGTCAATATAAGTATACATAGGTCCGGAAATGCTCCGGTTTTTTTTTGTTTCTTTTTTTAATTGGTTATTTTTTCTAATTTATTAATATTTTTTTCTTTTTAGTTTGTTATTATGATCTTTAAATCTATCCACAGGGCAAATATCTGATTCATTTTAGCGAGTATAAAATATACATGTACGTGCCCTTAAAGTTTAATTTTTTTCGCAATTTTCCAGCATTTAATCCTGACTTGCCACCACTTCGGAAGTGCACTCTTTTAAATAAAAAAATAATTTTTAAAATCGGCCCACAATGTCGGAGTAATCTGTGAACAAACTTACTCAGTCGGTTAAAACACGCATCTAAAACCTCACATTATATGTTATTATTTTTGTAAAAAGTGATAGAAGATATTACTAAGTACATTTAAAACAGTATAAAAAGCAAAGTAATATAAAAATTTAATAATAAACTGCAACTCTTTTCCCACATAAATAAATAAAAATATTATATAATAAATCATTTTAGATCTGTATCTATTATTAAAGTCGGTGTGTAAAATTACTTTTACTTTCTAAATACTATGAATAATATACCACACCTTATCAATAGACCGCTAATTCACCAATATCCGTTAAGTTAATTAACCAGTTTTATAGTTTTAACTGGTAATGACCTGCCGTTAAGAGTGACAAATTTAGAAGTTTATAGACTTGAGACACATCTGGGTAAGCGGGACTTTTATATAATTGCAGAAGACAGTTTTATTAGCTGTTATTAATTTTAATATGGTTCATGACCGACCTAAAAACTAAAGATGTTTAGCTGGAATTCGCTATAGAAAGTAGTCGTCTAGAAATTTTAAGCCATCGTCAGCAGTTAAGTCCAGCTTCGCTCATATTTTTAGCTTTCGACGTTCTATTGTGTGGTTATCCTCGGGGTCACTTAGGTCAGAGCTGCGCTTTTATTTCCAGATCGATTCAAGATGTAGGTAATTAATCGATTTTCTAAATAACCAAAAGTTGGAGTTACCTGATGAAAATTAATGGGTCAAAAAATATGACTTTTTATAAAATCACTTTTTCCCGTGGGAAAAAAAGTTATTACTTTTACCGGATAAGTGTACCTTCTTTTGTGTCTTTTCGTTGACCTTGCAGGGTATAGCGAAAACTAAAAGAGATAGAACATAATCTGATTGCGCAATCTCGATTTCAATTTTTAAAACAAATTCAATGGTGAAAGTATATCAAGGCTAACTTGATTCGTTTTGGAGATGCAGAGTGTTTTTCAAATTTTTGTCAATTTGGCCAGGCACTTGTAGACTCGCTTGATATTAGAGATAGAAGAAAAATGTAAATAGAAAAGTTTTGGGGATTTCTACGTAGAATTATAGTGGCGTCAAAGGAAAAAATATAGGTACGCCACTGAATTCTACGTAAAAATCCCTAATACTTTTTAATTTACATTTTTTTCTACCTCTAATATTAAGCGAGGTACAAGTGCCTTGCCAAATTAACAAAATTTGAAAAACACTCTGTATCTCCAAAACGAATCAAGTTACCCATGGTTTAGGTTTACCACTGAATTTTTTTCAAAAATCGTAATCCGATTTGTTCTATCTCTTTTAGTTTTCGCTCTACCCTTCAAAGTCAACGAAAAGGCGCCAACCTGTACATGTAATTTAAGGAAGATATTTTATTTTAGAATATTTTATTATACAAAACTTACATTTTCTTTATATCAAAAGCACAATCAGACATTTTTTAACTTAATAATATTCAATATAACTACTCAACTACACAAAAACTAAATAAAAATGCCACTATACAGGGTGTTTCCTAATTGCGGTAAAAAATTTAAGGGCGTATGTCTGAACCAATTTTATGAAAAAAGATCATATAAGCATAGATTTCAAAATGCTTTGTTCCTTAGATACAGGGTGTTAAACTTTAAAAATAAATCGGGTTCTTAATAATATCTTAAATATGCCTTATCCGATTTTAATAAAATTTGGCTGTGGTATTTGTTGAAATAGGGAGGTAATTTAGCCCTAAACTAATTTTAATTTGTGAGACCAGAGGTGGCGTGGGGCACACCTTAGCTAATATTACTGACAAAAAATTACCGGAACTGACTTTTTTGCTAATTTTATATTTTTTCTAGATAAAGCACCTAAAAATACAATTATTCTATTTCTTCATATTTTAACATAGCTTGCTTAGTTCTCCAGAAAAAAATATGCTAAACTGCATAATCCTGGACCATACAAGAATCATGGCATTATTTTCTTCTAAAGATTAAGTGTTATAACTTCCTATTAACAAATATGTAACAACAACAACAAATATTTAATTAAATAAAGTTTATATTTTGTCTAATAAATTTTACCAATAATGTGTTTTAGAAATTTTCAGGTTTTTAAAAAATTTAACAACCTGTATCTTGAGAAAGAATAATTTAAGAGCCCATGTTTATACGAACTTTGTTTCAGAAAAATGGCTCAGGAATACGCCCTTACCGCAATTAGGAAACACATTGTATATTTGCCAATTTAAACAATTTTGTATTATAGTTAATATAATATCGAAGTTACAATTGGCGAATACCTATTTTGGATGACTCTGTAGATTGTTAAGAGATTCATAAGAGTGGCTACGTGTAGGTTTTTAACTAATTGTCAGGCAAATCTGAAGTTAAATATGTATTTATTTTAATTTTTATAAGATATTTTTTAAACTTAAAAACTGCTTCGCTGCCATACATTTTATAGATTTTGATACGGTGCTGTCCTGTCCCACGATCGGGTTAAACATCAGTAAGCCATTTTATAATACAAGATTAATATTTCTTAGCTTTAATCGGCATCAGACAAAATAGATTATTTGAGGCAAGACAAAAGAGCTTATGCTAAAATGGAAAGTTTAGTCACCACTAATTGAAAAGTCCTTGGCTTTATAGTATTACACTGTATATTTTGTGTTATTATTAGTATTTCTTGTCGCAAGTATATATTAAAAATATTTCCGGTCATGAAACCTGTAGGTATCATTTATAAATAGTAATAGATTATTAAAAAGATAGTCCATATTTAAAGAGCTGTTTTGTTTGAATAATGATTAGACGGCTCTCGATAACTTCAGCGGAAGATTTGATAAATACTTTCTCTTTCCATAGGTAAATTTTAAAACTAACTTTAAATAACACACCAAGTGTTAGACATAGATAACTACATTTAGATCCACAGTGGCAAGAAGCATTTTAGGGATTTTTACGACCTCGCGCAGTAAACAAATGGACGGGTGGACGAACATGCGCATTTAAAAGCCGTGGCAAAATACAAACACCGGCACCCCGTACCCTCCCTCCGCGGTCTGACAGTGACGCTCATTAGCTACCGTACTCCAACCAGAAAATCAAGACACCGTCGACAAATTCTTTCCGATAATGCGAATAGTCTGTTTGCCGCCAGGAGCGTTCAGCCTCGATTTGCTTAAGCACAAACCTGTTTTTTCGCCCATAAAATGTAACTTTTGTTTCGCGCAGGTAATAACATTGGCAATCCATCGATATCAGTGGTTTTAGATAAGTTAAACATGAGGGACGTATTAAAATGCGTATTACACATACTGGGTGTTCGTAAAACGTGTTGCCAAACTATGGTAGATTCCTCTTAACAAAATAGGAAAACGTTCATATAAAATGGGTGGGCAAATTTTTTGTTTTCAAGATGTGTTAAACCTATCCGAAAAAAATTCACAACTTTAACAGCATGTATCTAGAGAAAGAATCGTTTGCAGACTCAAGTTTATATGAACTTTTTTCTAATTTTAAGAGGATTTTACCATGGCAATTTGGCACCAAAATCAAATCAAATTTCGCTTGAAATATCAGTGACTATTTTTGAAATGAGCTGCTAAAAATAAAATTTCCTATATAATTATTAGATATGACATAAACCACATGGTCCATTACACTCTGACAAAAGCTCGGGAGCGTCTTTTCCTATTACACCTTGAAATTTGTAAGATTAGATAATTTCTGGCTTAATAGGTCATAAATTACAATGCAATTTATTGCGTAAGTTGCTTTAAATATAAACCTAAATATAGTTGAGGAGTGTCTTTTAAAAACGGGGATATCAATTTTTATATTTGTTTTAATTTTTTTGTGAGATCTTATTATTTATATAGAAATGCACAAATTCTTCACCTTAAATTAAATTATTAGTTGGGGCATTTCACGCCAAATGTGAAAATGACTAAAATTTTAACAAAGCTGTCATATCAACGCAAACAATAGCAGATACTTTAAACTTGGCAGTTGTAATCAGGGTCGAGAGACCTTCAAAATAAGGTATTACTCGATCCCTCTTTCTTTAAGATTTTGGGGTAAGTCTCACCCTGCTAGAGGGTTGCAGTTCGGGGAGTGAAAGTGGCAAAAAATGTTTCTCCCTAAAATCAAAAATTAACGTGTCCGAGCGTTTTTCTTTATATGATCTGGAGTGCCCAAAAACCCCTATTTCGTATTTAAATGGCCACCCTGTATTTATTCCGATAGTTTTTTTCTTATTTATTCCAGATAATTAATAGTTAAATACATAAATAATAATGTTACTAAGGTTGAAATAATATAAAAGTGTTCTTAATACACAACTTCTTGTACACATTTTGTATTTGTTCCACCCGTCACAAATGCCTGTTTCACCAGTCATAATAAAAAAAAATGCTTCTACGTAAGTAATCAGTCTAATTCTTTATAATAATAATGTATATAGGATAAATGTTATATTAGGAAGGAAATCCGAACTAAAATTCTACTTTAAGTAACTCACTCAGTCAAGTGATAATTTCAGACAAACGTAGAAAGTAATCGAGGTTTTTACAAAGGGATGTTGGTAATTAGCTTTTTTATATTATAAGATACATTTTGTTATAGTATAAGTTTTAATTACATTATTATAGCTTATAATTGGTGAAATTCCAAAGTCAAATGTCCCACCAGTAACTATAGAATGTCCCAGTTATCATATACCGCTTTGTGTCAGTATATAGGGTAAATAATTTATGAATTAAAAGATTACATAAGAAATTTAAAAACAAAACTGAAAATTTAAATATATCACCTTCTGAAAGAACACTCTTCAGTTGTGATCAGAGGAATTTTATTTTGGTTATTAACTGGATGTTAACATTTTTTTATGATTATAAGCGTCTTATTTACACGAATTCACATTTTGTTTTGTTGCTCTCACAACGATGTATTTCTTTTAATTCTAATTCAATAAATTTATTTTACTACTATACCGTCATGTTTTGATGTATTTCCACTTTTTAAAAATAATTTTATTTTTCGCCTCCAAAAGGTGGATGTTCTATATTTTCGACTTGTATATATTTTTTTGTTTACCGATTATTTTGTCAATTGTGGACCAATTTTAAAATTTATTTTTTATTTGAAAGACTGCACTTGCGAGAATCAAGTCAGAATCTGATTGTGAAATCGTGGAATAATCAAAAGAAAACCTCCAATTTTAAAGGCACGTTCCTGTGTTTTTTAGTATATTTTTACCGATGACTTTTTTGTTGTAGACCAATTTTTTTCTATTCGAAAGAGTGCACTTCCGAGGTGATCCCATTGAAACCAAGTCAGGATCTGATGGTGAAATTGGTAGAATACCGAAGGCTCGATTGCATAATATATTTCTTATACTTTCTAAAATTAAAAATATATTTGTGTCTTGTAGATAAATATATAATAATAAAGTAAAAGAGAAAAATAAATAAAAAAAATACTTCCCAAAAGATAAAAAAATCCTATTAAAAATGTATAAATAAAAAAAATAGTAATTAAAAGTAATTTTAAAATTAAGTCGGTTTATACAAATAAATAAATAGATAAAAGCTTTTTATACTTTAATAACATATGTTATTAACCGATTTTATTTTTAAAGCTCTTATTATTTGATATTTAAAGCTTTTTGGTAGTTTTTTTTATTATTATTTTTTTAAGTCGATTTTTTTTTTATTTTTAATGTTAGTTGATTTTAATTTTTATGTTTTTTTTTTCTCGATATGCTTAGTGACTTTAATACAGTTTTTATGAACCTGTAATTATTTCTTTGTGTGTGTTTGCACTTAAGACAATAATTAAAAAAACCTCATTATTACGTAAACTTTAATTGTGTGACTATATAAATAAAATTTATTATTTATAACATTTCCAATTTGTAAAATAATAATAAAATAAAAAAATAGTAAACTGCTATTTTGCATAAAAAGACATGAACAGGCGATAAAATCCACAAAGTAGGTAAACTAGCAACTTAATCGTTTGACTTTCATTTATATATCACCGGTTTAGAGATAAAACTCACTAAGGCCTAGTTGTACTGAACTGAGGTCAGGTCTTTGAACTTTTTGTAAAATCTCAATTTCTTTCAATTCCTTGACACTGACAGCAGTTTAAACTAAGTTTAAACCTGCTTTTTACAGCTGGGCCTTAGTGACATTTTGTGGTTTAGGGAATAGCTACTTGTCTGCAAAGTCGGTTTACTGACAATAGTTGAACGTGACGTCATAAGAACATACTGATGAAATGGTTGCAATTTTTAAAAGAAAATTAAACAGTTTACACCGCATTCACTTTTCACTGCACTTCCTACTTGACGAAAACATGTAAATGTATTATTGTATAGCAGGCGGATCGCTCAAAGTAGGAGAGAAACAGATGTCGAAAGCTGCCGAACGCGGAGGCCGATTGTGCCTCTTCCGCGCTTCCGCTTGAACTTCAAGCTTTAAATGGGTCATGTTTTTGTGCGTGCAGCCGGCTCCATCGAATTATAAAACGTTATTACGTTAAAAGAAAAGATATTCTTGTTCAAAATTGCATCACAATATATCGAACGTTTCAAAATTTAGAAGGGTAGGGAGCGGACTCTAGAGCCCCAGTGTATATATTAAAAAGTGGGGCTTTACCATGAAAAATCATCTTTTTCTGTATATTTGATCATCCTCGGAACAACCAAATGTGGTAACTTACTATACCTTTAACTTTTGCCGGGCCTTACAAATTACTAAAATATTTATTAATACATCTTAGTGAGCCGTATTTAATGAATGAACAAAGTAGTGGGTCAGACCCGCCGACCTTTAACTCGAGCAATTAAAGATAATAAAGACATACACAGGCGTGTTATATTCGTATGACAAGCTAATTCCCGCCCTTGTCTCTAAAGTTACCGTCTAAAAATTAACAGTTAGTTCAATAACCCTTGATCAACACTTAGACGGTCTTATCCCGCTTAGTTTTTCGAGAGGAACGGAAGTTCGCTGTTGTTCTTCCTAATTTAATGGACGATTTAGGACCGATCGGTCGGATGCGAGATATTGTTATGTTATGACCCCAAAAAGACACATAAATATGCTACCCTTTGAAATAATGTGGCTGGTGAGATTAAATAAAGGCAGGTACACGGCATCGATAAAACCTAAAAATGTCCTAAGTAAAGATTTCTAAGCAGACACATCCTGTTATACAGTTTCCAGCTAAAACTTTGCAACATATGTGACTTTTTTTATCAAGAAGCAATAGGCAAGAAGTTATTGCCTCTGCATGTCCAATAACCCAAAACTAAATTTTGACATATGTTCTCTAAAGAACTGTATGTCCAAATATACAATAATATACAAGTTCAGTTAAATAATATAACACATAGGCAATGTGAAGAAAAGAGACAATCTAACTAAATACTAGCACGTAAACAGGCGTGAGTCATAGTGCTTGTTTTGTTATTCTATTGCCGGCCGATGAACCAAAACGCATTGCTCATATTGTATAGATTGTTTCAGAGGTGGTGAATGTTTCGTCACATTACCTCACGTCATAACCAGATTAGGGCAGGTCGTGTATTGTAACATATATTAAACCAAAAGAAAAATTTTGACTTTTTAATTTAAACGTTGGAATATTGATTAACCTACTTTATTTAATTTAAAAAAAAAACTTTAAACTTATGGGCATTAAAATATTTTTAACTTACATTAAATACCGCACGCACGGGTAATACAGTTTACCTTCTTTTCTTTATTTTAAAATCTTCCAAATAAGAACTTGTTCGGCTTCTGTTTATCGTTGTGGCATATTTAATATTAACGACCTATATTAAAAATATCAATACTATACAATAATCGTATACTAAAATCACAAAACAGCATTCAACATTTAAAATTGTTTTGAGCAACTTACGCTGCACGAATAATTGGCGTTCATAAAGTTGCAGGTTAAGCACAGTACAGTATAATAGGTCTGCATAGTCGGTTAGTTCGAAACATAGGTACTAAACACTTAAAATTTTACCATTTACTCAACTTTTACATAAAAATTAATGAAAATACTTGAGATGTCTAAAATATCGAAAAATGATTACAACAGTTGTTGACATTTGATTGATTACTAACGATTTCTCTCAGACATACGTCAGTACGTTGTTATATAGTTGTCTAGTTGTCTTGGACCAGGTAGTTAACAGAGCCTGGTGGAAGTTTGTTTACTGTCAGATTTGATATTTGATAATTTTGTAATTTTGTGTACTTAATAAAAACCATTTTCTACAAGCTGATATTTATTCATTACATGGTGGCAAGATTTAGAAGAAATCGTCAATGGTTAAAAGAAGCTAGAGGATCTACATTAAATACAGATAATAATGATTCTCACAATCACTACTACACACACACAACTAACCAGAATGCAATTGAAGATAATAACAATCAAAACAATGAAGAAGATATAGGAGGTGCAGTTGTTCAAGAACCAATAAATCAGAACACAATAAACGATAATGGAACCGACACTTTCAGCAATGAAGAGAAGAAAGAATATAGAGTTGTTCCAGATACAAGGCGAAGTTCAAGATTAATCAAACCTCCCTGTAGATTGAACCTTTAAAAAAACAAGGGACATGTTATATAGTTGTCTAGTTGTCTTTGGACCAGGTAGTTAACAGAGCCTGGGCCTCAATTCCACTATTCATAAGCGCCTTTTTGTTTGCGTTTTATTAGTTTTTTCTTTATTTCCTCTAGGCTCTTATGAAAACAAAAAGGTTTTCGTTCGTGCATAGCCAACTTCACAAATTGGCGCACAACACCGCATTAAAATTTAAAATATGACAGATTTGTCAAAGTCAAGCATACTTTTCATTCTATGCAAACTCATAAATAGTAAAGTTTGATACCCAATTTTGATTTTATTACTAAAGTTAAAACTCATTTAAAAGAATCCAAAGATCTTTGCGGTGTAAACTAGGCCATTAGTCAGTAGGTAGCTAACCCACAATACACCAAAGATATAGGTTAGAAAATTTTATTACCGTTTTATGAAAAATATTAAATTTTGTTGAAAATGATGTTTTCCACTGTAAACAACGTATTGAAAATGCTTTGGTTTATTACCTAGTGATAGTTTTCTTTGTCTAAATATGAGGCATCAAGTAAGGTAGAAAAAAGGTGATTTTAAATGTCTTATATTTATATTTGTTTCCCTTTAAAAATTTTGATATTTTTAGCTTCCAAAAGAGATTGCTAGAAACATATAGTCCTTTAATGACAAGGCAACTAACCCAGGAACCCCATGAAATGCATCAAAACTTAAGACCATGTTTAGATAACAGACAAAGAAGGTCCTACAAAAATACCCCATAAAATTTTGCCTAAACACTGATTAATAACTTGTCTATTGTTAATTTTAAAATGAGTGCACTTGAATATGGAAAGGTATTATTTCATTGCTCTTTTTAATGGAAGAACAAAAGCAACTGTGAGTAAAATTTGCATTAAATGTATACTAATATTTTCATAAAATTATTTCAATTATCCATGAGATTCCGTCCCAGTTTCTTTAAAAGATATTCAATTTTACTCTTTGTATTCGTGTCTCTTCTTCCTTTTACCAGTTCACAGCTCGAAAACCCTTACGTAACTAAACCTAACCTAAACCAATGATCTTTTCATAGGAGCAATATTCTCTTTTACTTAATGGCTTTTAATCTTTCTTTTATAATTTATATACTCTACAATGTCCCAAGTTAACCCTGCTAATGCTAAAAGTTAAAATAATTCTCATTAAACTCGTATTAATGTTTAGAGAAAAACCTACGTTTGCTTATTTAAACCTGAAATTTGTATTTTTTTATTTTTAGGTTACTGCCAGATTGTAAAATTATTTGTATTATACGGAAAACACTAGAAAGTGTCTGGATTTAATTGATTTTTCAAGCTGGTGTATTATTTAGGAAATATATTTTATATAAACTGGGAGTATTTTTAAGAGCTTATCTGCAAAAATATTCAAGGACAAAAACTTAGTGTTTATAAAAACAACGTTTATATAGGTACTCAAATGTACTTTTTTTTATTGTAAACCTAAGAATTAAAATAAAGGCAAAAAAATAATATTGATTGTTTTTATTATTTTTTACAAATTACAAAAGCTTGGTAATTTATGTGTGAGTCATGTTGGGCATTATTATTTTGATTATTATCGATCATTTGATATGATTCTTGAACTATTATGCAATTTTGACTTCTGGAATGGTCCTAAGGGATATTCATAGTCTTCTAGAGTCCTACAAATAAAATTATTATTATTAAATGAAAAAAGAAAACAACTAGCAATAAAAGGTTTTGATAATTTAGGTACTCTTTGTTTAAAATCATGCAAGTAACAAATGTGTTTTGCTATCTTTGGGTACCTATTTATTTCAACTAATAATAATTACCGATATGTACTGACAATTTATAGTAATTCTCTTGAAAGGGAGCAACTATGATTTTGCCCAATATCAAAAACATTCCTATTCTCACTATATTCCCCCGTCTTTTTGCACAAAATTCTTAATATAACAGTAAGTTAGAACATACTATTTAATTAAGCAGCAAAAAAAAAAAAAAATATGTATATCAAATTTGGTCAAAATGGGGGTTGCTCCAACTTTCGAGACGTTTACCCAATTTGCATAAATAAGACAAATATTTTTAAAATATTACCTTTTTGAACTAAAAAGAAATTTACCATAAATGTTTTTTTCTAAATAGGTATGAATTTACTTTAGTTTACTTACCTTAAGTAATATTTTAATGTAGTTTGCTAATCTCCATTTCCAGTCTTTGTCCTAATCTAACATTCCGTACAAGTAGGTACGTAACACTCAATAAAGGCCTTCTTTTAGAAAGTATAAATGGAAGATGGTAAAAAAGTTATATGCAATAACTTGTTAGTTACTTTTCCAAAGCAATAAGTAATTTTTGATAGTTTTTCTTTTCAATCTATATTTTGACAACTCACATATTAATTTTACTCCAAATGAGCTTCAGGCTACCGCTTTCACGCTCTTTTTCGCTTTTGCGCCGACGGAGCTGCAGGAGACGGCTTCACGAACCCTTTTTGGTTATAGGTTATGTGATTTAGAAACTATTTTGCTTACAAATGATTATTCTGGCTGCGGAGGACAATGTTAATTATTTATTTGCTTCTTGTATTTCAATTAAAGTGTATACTTTGTTTTTAATAGCTTAGTTAACTGATTTTTTCAAGTTTAATTTCACATTAAAGGAATTTTAGGTTATGTTATGACTTTGAATTTTGTCAGATGTCAGATGGTAATACAGATTTCTGTTTTATGACCGCCTGTTTTAAAAAACAAGTGAAGGTTATTCGTTCGTTAAAAAAACAGATGAAGGTTATACGCTCCCGGAACGAATACGTTCAGCGAACGAATGAGTTCAATTTAGTGGAATTGAGGCCCTGGTGGAAGTTTGTTTACTGTCAGATTTGATATTTTGTAATTTTGTGTACTTAATAAAAACCATTTGCTACAAGCTGATATTTATTCATTACAAGTGTTGTAATTTTTTTGTCTCTCTTGGTTTAGACGGTATAAAAAGAGAACAACAAGGTATGAACAAACATTCACCACCTCTGAAACAATCCATATCTATATGTTTTTTTGTAGGTATACAATTTGCAAACAATAGTTTTATTATTGTCAAACTTAGTAAAACCAAAGACAATTGTTGTTTTATTATAGACTCCCAGAACAATGTTAAATTTTGGTCATCAGTTTGGACGCTGGCTTGGCTGAATAAATGAAGCGGCAAATTATACGTGCTGTTTAGGTGTGTACTCAATGGATACCCGCTTCATAAATTCCACGAAGCGAGCGTCCAAGCTGATGACCAAAAACTTAGCATTGTTCTGGGTGTCTATAGTAAAACTACAATTGTATTTGGTAAAACATTAAGTTGAAATACATATATTAAAAAATATTAATAAAATTTTATGAATAAACTAACTTATAATTAATAAAAATAACATGGCTTACCAAAAATATACTTGATCTTACCTGAAAAAAAAAAAAAAGAAAAATGCATTAGAAAATTGCTCCAAAATGAGCAATAAACTATTCTTAACACTATTAAAAAACGTTTAACAAACGCCTTTACATATGCAGTATTCATTGCTTGTGCCAAAGGGGCATAAGCATATATTTTTTCAAACAGAAAGGAGGGTTATGTAGCATCTCGTTTTAAAGATGCGCTTTGATTCTCTACTAAAATTCACTTTTTTTTTGTAAATCTGCCTAGCCGTTCCAGAGTAGTGTACAAACAGTGCGGTTTTACTGATATTGGCTTGTAAGTTTGGAACGGCTGGGCCGACTTTGAAAACAAAGTGGCGTTGAGTAGAGTATCAAAGGCCCTTTAAATTGAGGTGATACATAAACCCCCTTTTATTTGAAAAAATACCAGTGCCCCTGGCCAATTTTTTTATTTTGTGGACCTGTGTAATTATATAAAAATTTAATAAACATACAAAAATGTAAATAAAAAGCTGTTAAGAAGTTGGTACAGTAAACCTTAAACCAACACTTCGATCTAAGAGAAAAACGGATGTTCAGTATTATTCCTTTCCGAAAGGTTTGGGACCAATTCGTCGGATGTAGAAGTTCAATGTTGACTTTAAAAAAATAAACATTTTTACTCTCCTTTGTATTGACGCAACCGTTTTGATATTATCTCTTTTTATCTTTTACCTGAAAAATGAAAAGGACAATATTTTGTAGACTTTAAGAACCGAGTCCGGACTTCAAGTGCATTTAACTCAAACTTGGTTTTTACCAGATGTCGAAAAGTAAAATAAAACCCCCGATAAAACCAATTAGAAATATTTAATATAATAATTATCTTCACAAAAGTAAAAATAATTTATTTTCCTTGTATTGTTTTTAGAGCTGTTAGGTATTGTTTAGTTATCTTAAAATGAGTCCGGTACTAAATAGTTCGGAAAAACTTAAGACATTATAAAACAGAACATATTTTTTTGTATTTTTAGTACGATAATTATTCTTTTAAGTTAATATTATAATAATTAAAAAAGATATTAAACCTCGAAATTAAACTTTTTAAGGCGAATACAGCATTTGGTAAGGTCATCAGGAAGATTTATGATTACACAATTTTACTAATAGAGTGGCGCAGTTTGCAAAAAAATAATAAAAGAATTCTACACAATAAGTTATGTTTAGTGTAATGAACTTAATTTATCTGAATTCATTTTAAAAACCAATAATTTGTATCAGAATGCCGATTTCAACAGACAAACTTTGAGGAATGATTCTACAAACAATCTAAAATCCCCGTTTAGTTTAGAACAAATTTGCTCTCTTGACATTGTTTTGATTGATGTACGGTTTTTACATGAAAAAATAATAACCATTTTTGGCATAGTCATTTCGTATTGCTAGTTACAACTTTTACAGTGAAAAATTACCTTGGTTATTTATTCTTCATTTAGATAGGGATTTGACCATACCGAGACATGGTTTCTATTTATTTACGCGAAAAACGTACATCAAACAAAAAAAAGTCAACAGATCAAATTTGTTTCTAAACTACGCAGGGATTTAATATATATATACATATATATATTTTTAAATGAAGTGGCGAACCACTTTTTTTAAATATTTACTCTTAACCTCTTATGGACGACACTGATAACAATTGATTTTTTTCTTGTATATAAAAAATGTGTTCTGTTGCATAGAAGATGTCTTCTAAATTTTTTCAAAATATCTAAATTAGTATATAAGTTAATATAAAACGATATTTTTAGGACATATATTCATATGAAGTTTTGTTCTTATTTTTCATTGTAGAATCACCCCTTAAAGTTTGTCGGTTAAGTTACTGGACACCCTGCATAAAACATAGCAAATTTTAATTTCTAATCTTTTACTGCTATACACACTGGGATTTGTTTGCGTTATAACTGATAAGATGTTTTTAAACAGTAACATCAGATTTTATTTATTTAGGAACTCTGAAACTTTAAGGTAAATCTTTAAACCATAGGTCAGGCAAAGGCGGCTTTCTTCGAAAAAAAAATTACAAAAGCACACTTGTCAGATAAGGTAATCATCCTTTCGTACAACATGGTCATTAATACGGAAATGTTAAAAGCATGACTTAATAGTCTAATTTAAGTTGTCTATACATATTGAAGATTGTTTGTCAAAGTTTTGTACTATCTAAGATATAACAGAAAAAAGTATAGTTAGAACATGGCAACACACTCGAAATAAAATTATTAAGAACTCAAATTAAGAGACACTGTGTTGCAACACGGTCAAACAGCTGATAAAAATGAATATCTAGATGTAAAAATGGTAAAAAATATTTACCATATTTACAGAAATTATCCGATTTTTGGTTTAAGTCTTGGCTAGAAGCAAGCACTTTTGAAAACAAGGCATTAAAATTTAAGTGAAAAATTTTAGACATCATTGTCTAAAAACCTAAATGAAACAAAGAGTTCTTACTTACAAGCTAGCGTCCTGCGGAATTTTATATAAAGCCACAAAACGTAAGTTCGGATATTTACACTTAAACTGCAGATAATACCAATCCGACTTTGCACCAAAACACTTAGAACAAATTATAGACTAACTGTTTTTGTATTTTTCATTGCATTTGTTTAATAAATCATAAAAAATGCGATATCAACTGCAAAAACAGCAAAAAACTTGACTATTAAATGTCATATTGCACTAAGATAAGTTCAAAATTATTCCGATGATAGTGATAACGACGTTGTCCTGTCCCTTAATTTGAAAAGCCAACAGCGCAACATTTTGTAAAATTTTCAACGCGGTTTATCAACGCATGAGTGCTATGCTAATATGAACCAAGTATTTGGCAAGGATTTTCTATTCTTTAAAAAGTTAAAACAAAGTTTAAGAAATTCAAAAGAAAAATTTTTGATCTGAAAGATAGTAAACATTTAGACCGGCCCGCTGAGGTTATAACTCAAAAAAATAATGTGATATAAAGAAAATAAATATACTATATCGTCCTGTCTGGCCTATGTTATGGCTGTTGCATTCATACCAGCCTAATCAGTAAACGACAGATTTACATATTAGGTTGTGATTTATCTTTAACATAAAAAAATAAATGGGATTTTTGTTGTAATGGTCTGTAACTAATATTGTTTTTTTAATAAAATATGTGCTGCTTTATCTGAAATAGTTTCAAAATATGGTAAAGTGTCAGACCAAGTTCAAATTTTATATCTGAATTATTTATACAAGGTGTTCTAATTGCGGTAAAGAATTTTAAGGACTAATTTAAGAGTTAATTTTATAAAAAAGTCTATATATTTACACCTGGGTCTGCAAATTTATTATTCTTTAACAAATTTTGAAAACACTTATTTTAACAAAAATTGTTAGACTAGGTATAAGCCAAATTTAATTTAGTATTTGTTGTTGTTGTCACATAATTGATTGATAATAATAAACAACCGATTTTTTTACAAAAGTTTAATACCCCTTCTCATACAATGCCTGTATCCATAGAAAGCAAGTTGGTAATATCCCTTAATTTTTTAAAACCGCAGTTAGGAAACACCCTCTATAAAAACAATGTACACAATGCTGGAACCCTATAACATTATTCATGCTTTTTGTATTTTGTACTTTGCATTAGCAGATTTTTGTAAAAATAATTTTCTTGACATTTCCTATAAATCCATTGTATACAAAATGTTTTTAATGATTTATTATTTTATTGCCTTTTGCCTTACCTCACCAAGTATATTTTAAGCTGATTATACTATAACCAAAACATTTGTGTCCCACATCTGACGCTTAATATTAAATTTAGCATGTTTATTTACATTTTCCTATCTTAAAAATTTCCAAACATTGGTAAATTTCAAACGAGACGATAAAATCTACTTAATACTTAAATATGTTTAAAATTTTCTAAAATTATAAATATCTACAAGTATTTATAGAATAACTTAAATCTTTTAAAATAAATACACGTAAATTGATTTATAAACCTTTTTTAATAGAAGATGGGTTTTAATAATAAACCTCTCAAACTTCCTCCAACCCTCATGTTTAATATTCGTAACACAACACGTCTGGATAGCCCACATAATAAAAATATTTTTGGGGTGGTAATATACTAAAAATGTTGGTGTTGAAAAACAAGACATGAATATTTTAGTTTAGTGTTTACAATGTGGAATGAAGCAACTTCCTGTAAACGCAAACTTTGACAAGGTTTGGATTTTAAAAACGCTTTATACTCTGTTTATTTATATTAGAAATATTTGAAGGTTTGTTCATACGTGGTGCCGTTGGTAATATTGTGATTACTCATTTTTTATACAATGTAATTTTACATATCAGTCTGTAGCTTCTTTTATTACCTTCTTATTGTTATTAAATCTGACCATATAATAGAAGGTTTTAAAAAAATCTGTTTTGAAGGCATCAAAAAGGTACATTTTTTGACGACACAATTTATTTATATAATTTTAAAAATTTAGTTTACAATTTTTGTAAAGATATTTTAAATAAATTATGTAAATATTATAATTTTATTGTACTAAAACGTAAAAAAATAATTTGGTAAGTTTTAGCTACAAGATCGCACCAATTTTCTCTTCCATCTGGTGTATTGATCAAAAAAATAGTTATATCGTTGGGCGTACGTATCCAAAAGCCCAATGATTTGATTATTTGTCTGATCAATACCCCAGCTTGATGGGAAGATTGGTGTGATCTAGTAGCTAGGACTTTCCAAATTATTTTTAGCATTTAGTACAATAAAACCGTTTAACATTCAAAAAAAAATTAAAGTTTTAGTTTTTTTGTTAGTTGATACTTCTCCATTTATTGAGTTTATTAAATGCCTTACTATAACCAACCAGAACTAACCAACGATTTTATTATTTGTCGGATCAATACCCCAATTGTGAAATTCGTAGTTTCGTTTTTACCTCTCAACAATCCACGAAGCCTTAAAGCCTAAGTAGTACCACCCATGTCTGGAGTAAGGTAAAAGAAAATTTAGTAACATGGGATTTAAATATTTGGAGATTTAAATGTTTAGAAAATATCTAGAAAATCTATCTAGAAAAGATTCCACACTAGTGCTTGTCCTTATAATACCATTTAGACTTTTAGCCTTCGTGGATTCTCCAAAATTTTAAAGAAACGACCTCCTTGGAGAATAGGTCATAATACCTATAAAAAGCGACTGTTACCCTGCAGCTGCCAATATATGGACAAAAAAAAATGATTTCTTTTAAAAGTGGGGTTATTAATTTGGCAAAGGTTGCTGTACTTAGATAAGTATGACTATTTTAGTAAATTTGTTTTGCAAGGTATGTGTTTTTAAGGCATTGTACTGAAGAAGATTTTGGGTGCCCCAATCCAAAATTGTCCTTTTTAAAATGCAATGCTAATTTCGATTCATTGAATGGGATGCTCGCTGGCCACACTGTAGTCCATCAAATATTTTCTTTTGTTCATTTGCTGTGTTTCCGCTCTGATGAAGCATCATGTGCATGGGAATAAAATAAATGTTCTTAGAACTGTTAAATTTATTTATCGTTATAATGACTACTTCAGAGAGTTAATAATAGATAAGTAATAAATAATAATCATAGTTGGACAGGTTTTCTAAAATTCTTTTGTTGTTATTTAGAACTGTTGACTCAGAGTAATAATTATATTTTACCAACTCAGGATGTTACTGCTTAATAATTTCAGAGTTAAAAGAATATTATTAAAAACGAAGATACGATACTAAATAATTTTCTATTATCTCGACTAATAATTATTATTGAAAGGGTGTGTCTGGACAGAGACGGTTTTTAACGATTATTAGGTCCAAATATTTTAGATTAATATAACGGTTACACAACTAGGGCTCAAAAAGGCTGTAATTGTTGAATTGTTGTTTGAATTAAAAGAGGGAGGAGCGATCTCCTGTATTTTTTCCAGTAAAATTAAAGTTCTTACAAAATTAGACAAAAAAAGGTAATATTCTGTTTAAGATCTCCATGGATATTTGTCTTATTTTAAGTGGCAAATATACCCGTTTATAGAGTCATCAGAGAAGTGTAAGTCAAAAAACATTATTTTTAAATGTTTGCCCTTTCAATTAAAATTATTTTGTTAAATATTATGAAATTGAAATAAATTTTACTTAGTATGTAAGATCCATTAGTCTATTAAACTATGACTTACACTGTCAGTGGCGGCGCCAGGGGTGGCCGCGGTTATAACGGGTTAAATTGAGCAATAAGCAAAATGTTAATAAACCATTTATTTTAAATTTATATTCAAAATATCCGAATCACGGAATTCTTAAATAAATAATACATGATCCCCTTATTACAAATTAAGAGTAAGTGGTGCTTTGTCATTAGAAAGGATTTAAGTGTAAAAATTAAAATAGGGTTATTTCTATTTAAAATGTTTACAAAATTCTGAATGTTCTATTGCCATAGTCTAAGATCCGGTATTAAAAATATACCTCTTATCTGTTCATTGAATGAAATAATATTTTTAGGCAGACTTTAATGTAGTGAATGCAAGTAAAGAACCTCTGCCAGCATAGGTCTGCTACAATTAATAAAAATTAATTAATTAATACTTAATTTATTTATAATTGTTACCTTTACATTTTAATTGCATGAACCAAGCAGAAAATGTTCTTATCTGGCTGCAGGTAAGTGGTAGCAGTCATAGAGATGGGTGCTTACTACAACAAGGTTTATAATATACTGTTTGGTACATGCAATTAACATGTAAAGGTAACAATTATAAATAAATTAAGTATTATTTAATTAATTATTATTAATTGTAGCAGACCTATGCTGGCAGATGGTTTTTCACTTGCATTCACTACATTAAAATCTGCCTAGAAAATACTATTTCATTTAATTAACAGATGAGGGTATATTTTTTAATGCCGGATCTTAGACTATCAGGTACATTAAAAATTTTAATAACAAAATGTATGTCATTTATTAAAGAAAAACAGAATATAACACTCGATATAACATTAAATGTGGAAGTAAAATAGGTCACACACAAGACCCCCATATCCATTTAATTTTTTCCTAATATGGCGCCCTGCAGCATTATTATTAGAGGCCTCGTTAGAGGCACCTGAAATTTTTGCATAAAAATTGTGGAATAAATTTTAACTGGCTATAGTTTTATTAAAATATTGATAATTTTGCCGAATTTGAGATTTGTCAATGAACCTTTTTTCTGGTGGAGGGGGCTAAAAAAATCAACTTGTTTTCACAAATTCCAAAATAAAGATTTTCTTTAACAAAGTGCTCTTTTTAGGCGAGTACTGGAGGTATAGATATAATTGGTGTGGGTCCCATCTCTCACTTTAAATTTACAAAACTAATTGAAAATTCTAGCTATGCCCTTGTATTTATAGCTTTTTTTCTGTCTTGAGTTTTAGATTTGTTTAATAAAAATTCATTCTATTTTTTATTTCAATCGCATATTATATTACAAAAAATTAAGGTCTTTTATAAAAATGAACAAAAAATAAAATCTTTGTTCGTAGAGCAGTCAGAAACTATCAGAAACCGTCAGACGCATGCGCATTTAGTTAAAAGTGTTCGTAGAGAAGAAATCCCAAACTGCTGATCAAAAATCCTCTGTTCGCAGACGTCCAATTTTTCGTTGTGAACTAGTTTCCAACCGTCAGAATAATTCGCTGATTTTGGAGAAATTTTTAGTTTGAGACATGCGCAATGACCATTACGTCTGTGTTTTGTCATTTATTTTATTGATTCGTAGTTGCAGGTAGTTGTTTACAAACAGTTTAGCTAGTTTTTAGAGTTTAGTGTGTGTTCAGAAATTACATTTTAATTTTTGGTTGGTTTAAAAACGTAAATTTAATATTTAGAAGTGTAAGAAAAATAAAAAAACTTACCTTCCATTGTTAATCTTTAAATAAATTCAGAATTATAACAAATAAATGCGATCACGGAAGACCATGTAAAATGTAAACACAAACACAAAAAGTTGGGTTAGGGGTTCCAGTTGGCATTTTACATCATACCGTTCGCAGAGATAAAAATTTCAAACTAATCAGAAAATTATTTCCAACCAAGCATGCGCATTAGAAAATTGGAAATTGGTTGGAAATTTTGTTCTGAATGACTTATGGTAATGTTATGTCGTATCTCTTCTTTTGCCCGAGTGTTGTTTTTGTAAACAACAAAAATCACAAATATTATTTTGCGCAGTCCTGGCTAAAAGATCCTGTATATTTAATCCTTATAGAGATGCACTATAAGAAAAATAATAATTTTTAAAAAATTTAATTTTTAAAGTTACTCAGTAACAATACATATTTATTAAAATTTATATTTTGTCTAAACAAACATTCTTTTTAAAATTCCAATGGTAAAAACAGTGCATTCACATGATATTTCTGTCTAATAATACCAGAAATATAAATACTCCTCACGCCAGAATTGCGAGTAAAGAAGCATGAAACCATTTTCTTGCATAAGTAGGTACTCAGACAGTAATGAAGAAAATAGCGATTGTAGAAAATTAACGAAGTAGATAATAAATTATAAAAAATATATACTCAAGCACTGATGCAAATTATATTGTATGTGTTGTTCTTGACGAGGAAATATTTAATCGTTTTAAACTTTTACGAGTTGCTAGACCTTCAGTATTATTTAAAAATAGCGTTAAAAAACTTTATCTAATTTGGTAAAAAATGTAAAAAACCATGTTTTCTAACAATAATTTTCCATCTCTAATTACTGTAATTTATTACGTCTTAGAGAACTTACTGATATACAGGGTGTCTCTAAAAAGTGTGAAAAAATGCTACCACAAATTCCTAAGACTAAAATATGAACAATAAATCTAACTTACTTTATTACAAAGAGAATCAAAAATGTTATCTGGTTTAGTTTTTATAAATGAGTTATGTACGCAGTTATACTGAATCCGATTGGTCAATTTCTAACGAAACATTCGAAATTGACCAATTGGAACACAGTTTTATCTGATCGGTTGAATTGGATTCAGTATAACGATGACACATACTCAATAATTTTGTTAATAATAGATGTATTGTCACAATAATCGATAGCAGATCTAAGTTTTGACCTCCCAAGACCCCCTTTAGCCGAGTATGGTGACAATAACAAATTATAATATTAACAAAAAATTTTATATAAATTTATATAAAGGAAAACTTAAAAATGATTGAACTTTTGACATCTACTTCTCCAAAATCATCCACTATTGGTCTAAGGTAAGTTGGATTTGATCGCCATATTTTTAGCCTTAGGAATTTGTGGTAGCATTATTTTTACGCACCTTTTGGAGACAGTCTGTATAAATTATCAATATTTTATTTTTAAATTCCATTACCATACAGGGTGTTAAAAAAGTTCTCTGCAGGATACAAGATATTAACTTTTTGAAAGAAAAAAATGTTTTTTATAGATACTTAAATATCCCTAATCCCTTTGGTTGTAATTTGGAAATGTTATTTATAGTATTAATGGGCTAACTTTTTAATAGTTTCGAAAATCCTGGCCATTCAAATCAGGTGTTTGGTAATTTTTAATGTGGCGCCATTTTGTATTAGGTAAAAGGTATTGACTTTATAGTTTAGGGTAATAAAGGGTACTAGTCCAGGAGCTCTAAAATGATGTGTTACAAGACCCCACTTTTAATTAATTTTTTTCCAAGATGCTATCTTGAAAATTTCATTGTCAATTTCTTTAACATATAGTAATTATGTATCAATTTCCTATCTCAAGTTTTACTTTTAAATTAATCCGTTAAAAGGGGTGAACCTTAAAGAATTGCACTGTATATGGCGTCTTGTCTACTTGTTTTTTGATGAAAAATTTGGTTTTATTAAGGGTCGTACATTAATCACGTGAGGGGAAGGTTCGAAAAAATCACTAAACATCACTAGGGGGAAGGGGGTGTGGGAAAGATATTACGTGTATTTTTTTTGTTGAAAGGCTTGCAATTTTAATGTCTACCTGAAGATTTTTATAACGGTTCTTTATTTTCTTGAATAAAATTGGATTAAAGTGACTTTTATTTAAAGATAATATTGTAAATAATAATAATAATAATAATATATTTGGTACCAAAAAATACACGTGATAAGGAATGGGGAGGGTTAATTTAAAAATCGCACCCAGTATTTCTATGGGGAAGGGAGATCAAAATTTTGTTAAGAAAAAAACATCACGTGATTATTGGACGACCCCTAAGCGAATATCTTCGATAACCAAGGCTCTTTTCGCTAGCTGGCCAATAAGTGCATTCATTTGATCTGTTGCGTTTATAACAAAAGAACTGTCAAAATTTCTTGGTTAACAAACTCTTCGTCGTCGTTTTATAATTTACACAACTGGTGGAATTAACAGTTCTTTGTTCCTATTTTGCTTGACACACAACAACATAAAAAGATAAATCCGCTTTATAAATAGCTTAGGCCTCAGAGGACATGTCAGTAATGTTTGTATATCAAATAGTATGGAGTGCAAATGTCCCAAATACATATAAATACAGGGTGTTTCACAACTTATCCGAAAAACTTTCAGGGCTAATTCTACATTAAAAAATATGAAAAACACTTCCTATAAACAATGTCCTATACGTCTTAGTTTTTGAACTAAAGTTCTCGCCAGTAGAGAAGATGCCACGGCGTCATCACTTCTGCCTCACTTTCAATTATTCTCCTTTTTGTTGCTCGCACACGATGTAAACGACGCGTTTAGACAGCGATAGTTAATTGCCGTCCTTATTTGTATGACGCTTGTGGCATCTTTGTAACTGATTTTTAGTCTACAAGGTGGTAAAGAATTTAAAAAATTATTGTTTTTTCGTAATAACTTTTATACCAATTGAGATATTTTTAAAAAATTTGGGGCACGTCTTCTATGCACCAAAACACATTTTTTGACATACAAAAAAAAAAAATTTTACCAGTGTCGGCCATGAGGGGTTTAAGGTTAATGTTTTTTAATAAAAAAATGGTACGCCACTGCATTTTTCTAAAATAAAAATATTTTTTTAAGATCTCATTAGATTTAGAACAAACTTGAACTCTTGACTTTTTTGTATTTGATGTACGGTTTTCGCGTAAATAAATAAAAACCAATTCTCGGCATGGTCATTTCGTATCGATACGATCAAATTCTTTAGTTAAAAAAAATACATTTTATTATTTTTAAATTCTATTTAAAAAACATGAAAAAACTTCATATAAAAATTTGTCCTAAACGTCTTAGTTTTCGAACTACAGGGTGTTAAAAATTTTAAAAACTATTTTTTTAACACCCTGTAGTTCAAAAACTAAGACGTTGAGGACAAATTTTTATATGAAGTTTTTTCATGTGTTTTAAGTAGAATTTAAAAATAAAAAAAAGTTGATTTTTGTACTGAAGAACTTGATCTAATCAATACGAAATGACCAAGGCAAGGCGTGCACTGAAGTGGAAAGCAAGTGATGTGGCAGCGAGGTGGTGAACTAGTGACGGAAAAAGTCTTTAAAGTCCTCAAAATTGAACATTTTGGGGAAGAGTGGTGCCCAACTTACTCCATACACTTTCCAAACACCATTCCACCGCCACTCTAATTTATTAAGCGCTTTTGTATTTATTTTCGCAGGTTTTAAAGATTGCTTTTGACATTGACTTACCACCTGGGCACCACGTCACTTGCATACCATTTCAGTGCGCGCCTGGCCTTAGATTTCTGCGAGATTTTAGCTTTTACACGTTTAGCTTTTCTAGCTTAAAATATTAAAAAAATATATCCAAAACCAAACATACTAATTTTCGGTTATTCTGGAAACTTATTTTTTTATAAAAATAATAAAAAGAAAGTTGTCTTAAAATTGTGGTGTGTTATTTTGGCTACATACTTAAGTCTATTATACCCTGTATAATAGTTTCGACGAATCTCTCTTTCATTCTCACAAGGTATGAGAAACATTTTATGATATATCTGAATTCTTTAAAGGTGTTTTTCGTAGTAATCATGACTAAAGGTTAGAATTCGACAAATACCTATATTGAAATTTTGTGTTTGTGCGTTTTAGGTATTTATCCTTGTGTGTTTTCTAATAAAAGCCAATTTCTTATACAGGGTGCTAGGGAAATATTGTTCGTAACTTAAAGAGGTTATTCCTTGCATTATTTTAAGCAAAAAAGTTTTTATAACATCTCCGAAAATCAGCCATTTCGGAGAAAATAAAATGCTAAACTTATTTCTTTTTTCTTTTAAAATAAATTAATTTTCCACTTTAATTATTTAAAATTATATGCCTAATAGCGTAAAATTAATTAATACATTATATTTATTAATTAACTGTCTTTAAAAAAATATATTTTTTGTTTTTTAAATTTAATTTTCCGAAGAAAAACAAAATCTCTGTAACAATTAAACAATTAAAATAAATACCTACGTCGGGAAATTTTTTTAAATAATTTCTTGCATACATTAATGCAAGTAATGTTTACCCGAATTAAAATCACATTTTATTTTTAGTATGTCTTACTGTATCAGTGCGAACATTTTCATACTAAAGAGATGTTTTTGGTACGCTCGTATCACAAATCAATCTAAAGAAGCTAAACGGATTATCGTTGATCGAAGGATACCAGCTAAAAGCACATTTGTAGAAGAATCCCCAGGACTTCTGAACACAGAGAGCGTAGTGCCTAATTTTAAGAATCGCGTAAAAAGACACGTAAAATTAGAATTTTCCTTTAAAATTGCAATTTATTATCCTATTTAGATTATGTATACGTAAGTTGCTATCATATGAAAAACTTTTTATTATTAATTTTAAGAAAAAGTTTTTATTAAAGGTTCTGTTTGGTCCACAAACGTAAAGAACGACGCCAATAAATATGATTTTATTAACCTGTGCTTGGTAATTAAACCATATATGAGGGTTAATCAAAAATAGAACAGGACTTTTTAAATATTTACTTTATTTCGAACTACTTTTCCTAGAAAAACTAATGTTTATTGTACACCAGCTTTAAATAAGCAAAAAGGAAACATGAAAAGTTGCTGTAGTTTAAGAGTATTTTTAATTCAAGGCGAGCAACTAATAAACTTTATGGGAGATTAACTTTTACTTGTATTTACTTTAAAGAAGCCAATATTCAAGTTTACTACCACATTAATTGCACATAAGACTGCATACAAATATTGCGCAACATTGTAAATATGTATGTGCATTAGAAGCCCACAAATAAAGAACTAATACAGATTATATTACTTCAAAAATTTGGAAAATGTTATTTATAAACAAAACTTGGGTATAAATTAATGAAGCTATAATTAGCCATACTATAATTTTAGATTAGATTATATTGTGCTGCAGATTTATTGACTATTGTTCATCCATATACCGAAAGCACCTATCCAAGCCGATACTCCTAATAATTAGGCTCTACAGACTCTGAACTGGCTCCTTTATAAATTTTGCTGATTTAGGTTAGTCCTCACTGAATTTTGCTACAAACCGCAGACAATAAAGAGCTTCCCAGTAACATCATAATTATTTGTCATTTTTGCTTTTTCCTGAGCAGAAGCTGATAGGTTTTCTTCTGCCAGACCTATTGTTTCCAGGTGCTTTTTAGTCTATAATGATCTGTTAATCCACTATAATTCTTACTACCTTCCGGTTGTGATTTATAAGGTCTTTTGTATATTCAGGCAAGTCTGTCTCTAGGATTGTTTTTGCTTATTCGTATCCTGGTGTGTGGTTCTAATAGTCACGAGCTTTCCTCATCCTTCATTATTTAATAAATGACCTTACGTGGCATGACGGAATTTCATTGTAAGGCTCGGAACCCACCATTGCCCCCTAGCACTCTTCTTTGCAGCTTATCGGTTTTTCACTGTTCCCACATCCTGGTATTCAGGCGATTATCAGCTTATTAAACATTCACACCTCCTCCAGGACAGCTTGCTGATCTTATAGAAACTAGTCGCCCTGATGGCTGCCTGTTTGTCCGAGTAAATTATTATGGTTTTATCCATATACCTTTGTTTGGTGATTTCTCTAGCACATTGTTTTACAGCTACAATTTCTGCCTTTAACACTGTAGGGCGTTGTTCAAGACTTATGTTCATTTTCGTCCTTGGTTTGTTTCCGATGATACCTGCTCCAACTCCGTGATTTGTTTTGGAGCCGTATACCAAATTAGATCAGCGTTAATGGGAGGGCCTGTGTTTCAACCCAATTGTTTCCACAACCTTTCCTTAAGCAATACAATAATATTTATATCCATCAAAAGACCACAAATAAAGAACTAATACGGATTATTCCTTGAAAAATTAGGAAATATTTATTTACAAACTAAGCGTATAGATGAATGAAACTAAAATTAGTGTTACTAAAATTTAAAACGCCATTTAGTCTCGCTTTCGTTTCACTGTTAGAAGACAACACAGACAACAGTGCGTAAAAAATTGTTTATAATTTGAACTGGTCGTTGAAATGAATGAAATAATTTAATTGACATTTGTTAGGGACAATTAAAGTTGATTCTAATGGGTTTAATGATGGTTTTAATTTGTTTAATAATTGGATTTTAAGATCAAAAAGCTATATTTATGTTGGTAAATAAATTATAAAACTAAAAAGTCTTAAAAGTTTAGCAGAACCAAATTTCTAATAGGATTTTACGGACTTAATATTTTTTACGTGGATTTTTTTATATATTTTTCCTTTACATTACATTCTTTTTATTGACAGTACTGGTTAATGTACAATGTGTCTCAAAAACATAATTTTTATTGTCAAGTAGTTTTTTAAATGAAACACCCTGTATATTTTAACAAAGTTTTACTCACTATTAAATTCTACATCAAATATATATAACACACTACATGTTAATCAGTTCTGGTTTTTGAAATATCAGCAGTATGCTCATAGCTGAATTGAAATGAAAATTTATGTCAACATTGAATAACTTTAAAAGAAATGAATTTATCGAAAATATTAGTGATGTTTTTTGTAGAGCATAAAATTTCCCTTAAAATAATTAAATGGCTTAGGGGAAAGAAGGTGACAAGCCACATTCTCATTTCTGAGTTATTTCAACTTTTCATATTTTAATTAATCCTGATATCGTAATAATTAGGCTGTCACAAAACTGCTTTAGTAGTAGTATATTTTTACAAGAATGTATTAAAATGTGAAAACAAAATAAAAAAATTGTATTAGGTGACAAAAAACTATTTAAGTTTTTAATTCCTAGATTTTGTAAATTGTGGCTTGTTACCTTCTTCCTCCAAGCCCTTCAATTATTTGTTTTATAAAGATATTGGTATTTATGGTAGTTCAAAAATCCAGAAACTAAGTGACATTCGGTGACATTATTAAAAATTTAATTAATGTTTAGGGTGCGATTACAAGAAAACTGCTCGTTCTACGGAAATTTACTAAGAGAGCTTTTATAAAGAATTTAATTTCCTTCAAGAATAGAAATTGGTCGAAGGTTCAAGATTAACTGATTTCGAGATTTTGTATGAAAATGCAACAATTGTTAAAAATCAATTATTTTAATAATGCACCTCTTAATATTAATACTAAGGACTGAAAATTTCAGGATTTTTTTCGTCGTCAACAATATTTTTACAGTACCGTTAGGAAAAAGTGTTTGTTATCTTTTGGCCCAATCTAATGACTACATTCATAACAAACTATTTGGACTTTTAAAAGATGAATTCAATGTACAGATGTTTTGTTTATGTGTCAATATTTGAGATTGTACACTTTAGAACTAGTCCCTTAAATTTATCTTTTTAAACATTATTTCTTGGAACTATTTATTCATAATAAGTAACCTTAAATAAATTAAATGTTATAGTTCCCTCTATGCTATCTAAAGATGTGATCCACTTTTATGCTTACTATAATGCTTTTTAATTTTAAAATTATGACTAAACCAGTTGAGGGGGTCTGCCTGAGTCAGCAAAACATTTTTAGTAAGCAGATTCACACTATGTTTTATACGCGATAATTGACCTTATTACCAAAAAACACTTAAGATAAATATAATTTCTTTATTGATTTGTTTTTGGACTACTATTGGTCAATTCATTTGAACGCCTATTCATATTATTTTCTTTTTCATATGCTTTATCTAAAAACATTAAATTCTCGTATACTGCATCAGCTATTTTAAAGGAAAATCGGCCAGTAATCCAATAATAAAACAAGCGCTATTAGTCACCCAATCCGAAATGTTTACTCGCCGGTATTCGCGTTAGACTGTTTCCTTTCCACGCATTTATTTATATTTTTTATCTAAAATATTTCCCTTGTCCTATCAATTAGTAATGTCCTGTAAATACTTTTTTAAATGAATTAATAGTAATTGTTAGTAATTTTTTAAATGTGATTTATAAGATACAATTTACTTAGTGTTATTATTAGAAATCTATTTAGCTGTAACAGGAAATCACCCAATGGACGTGAATTTGTTGGCAAGACTGATTATTTTAAATTGTATAGTATGTAAATCAAGATTAAATAGGTGCGTATTTTATTTAGAAAAATATTTCATTTCAAAAAGCAATCGACCCAATTATTACTCGGACTTGATTTTCATTGAAACTAAAGTTTTACAAAATCTAAATTTACATATAAAAAAATATATTTTCCATAATGGAACATGCGCAAATTCAGGGTCCCATCTTAGAAAAAATTCAATTAAAATGAAACATCCCAATAAAAATATCCATTAAAAATGCGGTTTTTTGATTATTAACATGAGGGTAAAGTACTCCATTTTAGTTCACCTTGAATTGGGGTTTTGTTTTAGGGCCTACATACTACAATTTATTTTAATATTAATTTATCCAAGGGATTAGTAAACACGACATCAATTAAACCCTAGACTAGACCATGAAAACCAAATTACCATAAATTCCGCCATTTCTTCTTTTGACTGTTTGCAGATAAATTATCGAAAATTAAAAATTAATAAGAATACCGCAGAAATTAAAATTATAAAATTAATACGGTCATAAGAAAAATAGAATGCAACACAGGAACACATCCATAAAAAGTCTTTTTACTTTTTTCGCACTAAAACCTTCCATTAGTAGAAAGAAGTATTACTAACGCACAGATAACTTATAGTAGTTTCACAGTCCTGCAATACATGTAATTGTTCACATCAAAGCGCTGCCGACATCACCTTTGAATTTAGAGTAAGTAGCTTTCGCCGGTAAGCGCCATCCGTTTAATTCAACTCGGTTTAACTCACGCCGCATAAATAAATCCCTTTTGTCCGCAGCGGGGACGAGATGCAAGAGACAACCGTTGTCGGATATACTCAGGTGTTTTCGCGCTCATGGCGGAATGACTTTACCATGAGTTATTTGTACAGTGGTATGACATCTTAGCAGTTGTTACATAAATTACTATTCTCTTATTCAATATTTAATTTCTATAGGAAAAAAGAAACACTTTTTTCGTCATTTCTTTGTTTGGCCCATACTTTTAGTGCCTGGGCTAGTAATGAACTAGACTTTATGATAAGAACCCTTTAAAACCTGTTTAGGTGGGTTCCTTTTGACCAGTCTACCACGAATATTTATACCGTCATTTATGAAAGCGGCGCTTTGACCCAGTCTCTCAATGTCAAATGTTTTGGGGGTCGGACTGGACAAACGCGCACTTTTTTGTCGGACAAGTTTACCACAATGTTTTTTATGCAATTTTTAAACATTGTGCCAAAAATGGTAAGGGTAACAGTCATGAAACCATAAGGCTCAAACCGAGGTTCAAACACATGTTTTGGGAACGGCACTAGGCGGGTTTCGTGACTGTAACCCTTACGCTTTTGGCACAATAAACTTGTCCGACTAAAAAGTGACTCGTTTGCCCAGTCCGAAACCCGAAACATTTAACATTGACAGGCTGAGTTAAAGCGCCGCTTTCATATATAGCGGTATGAATGTTCATGGTAGACTCGTCAAAAGGAACTCCCTTAAAAAGGTTTTTAAAGTGTTCTTATCATGGAGTCCATTTCATTACTGGCCCAAGCCCAACCGTATTTGGCCTAAATGGACTTCAAGTGTTAAAATAAGCCGACTTTGAAGCTTGATATTACGACAACTATGTAGCCGGATTTTCAACACCACCATATTCGTTATTGTTTTGAAATGCGTTATTTTTTAGTGAAATTTTTAAATTGCAGTTATTCTAATTGGTATATATTTTAAAATTGATATTGCTTTTTATTATGTGGTTATAATTAATATGACGTCTCTTTTTCTATTAAGCTATTATTGCAACTGTTTATATTTAATTTATTTAGTATGCTTCCTTGTTTTTAGAGTTGTGAATTCAACCAGTTATTGGCTTGATTATTGCGGGCAATTAACAACATGCATGGATTGGTTTAATGAATATTCTATATCTCAAACGAGATTCAGATCCATTACGCGGTTAACTATCAAGTTAATATACTTGCTGCAATTTGTTATTTTAAACAGCTTTAAAGTTATCAAAGTTGGTCCTACGTTTTTGTTTTCTTTAAGTTTGATTCATTCATAGTAACCACATTTTTAAAACAAACAGTATTTTTATTAATTAAAACTAAGGTTTATTTATTTACTAAGGAAAAGTTTGATAAATATCGAAAATTAACTATAATAAAATAAAACTAAAATAATGAAGTATTGTTTACAATTGATAACTCGATTGATGATAATGATGGGTGTTCAGGCAAAAAGAGAAAGAATTACATTTATTTAGCAGGAGGTCTGGTCGCATTTAAATATTAAAAATATTAAGTCACATTTTCTGACTAGCCTTTTCAAAAAAATATTTTTAGAAAATACGAGTAGTATTATTTTATTTATTAGTTTAAAAGTGTGACTTTTCGACTTTTAATTTTATCTCTTAGAAGAAACTTAACTTTCCTCCCGTGGGCTAAAAGTAAAATAAAAGTAACCCTAACAACCGTCGCAAAAAATTAAAAACTTTCCAACTTGACATCTTTTCTGATGTTTTAAACATCTCTGTGACACCTATACGCGCGATAGATGTCTGGTGGAGTAATTAAAAATCATTTTGTTAGGGTGACACATTTTTGATTAAAAAAAAAAATCAACAAAATTATGTTTTTAGGCATACTTATTTGTAAATAAAATAATTTACAAACCTCGGTGAAAAGTTTTATTAATGTCTCAAGAAATGGTTTACCTTTGCGCTATGGGCTTCGGTAAATCATCCTTTTTTCGAAAGTAATGAAACACTTTCCACCTGGGTTTGTATTGTGTACTATAAATTGAGAAAAACACCTAAACAAAAATGTTTTCGGCGCCTTTTTGCGCTGATAATAGGACAAAGCTGCGCGGTATGATAAAGGGTTTTTTTTAGTAAAAACTAGTGACGGTACTGTATTTATTTTTTTATGGTTTCTCTTATTTAATTTCAACGACTAGACCTATTTTTTGGTATTACTTGGTTTCAACTAATTTTTTTAAATCTTATACCAGATCGATTTGGGGACTTATTTTTTCGCCTAATCAACTTTGAAAATTTCCAACAACCATCCCTACCCTATTTTACCGAATACCTATATATTTTTATATTTCATGTAAGTCATACATTATATAACGGTATGTATTCGTAAAATTATTGTTTACCTGATCGTCCAACAAATTACAGTTGACATTTTTCCACCCTCCGGCTGGAACAGTGCAGTTACATCCTTGCACATCACAAATAGTATACCCCTTTTGTCCATGCACCAAACCTAAAAGGGCGCAAAGTACCGCAGTCCCTAGAATTAACACAAGCAAGAATCTCTCCGCACACTTCATTATTTCCTACCCTTTTCGTTTTACTCATCGTACACAACACCACTGACACTTTTCCGACATTTTTTTAAAAATTCGACGTTTCGAAATAGGAATTATTCATCATCAAGCCATCGAGGATCATTCTTGCCCGTTCGCAAACCATGCGTTTTAGGCACTTTGTTTATGTGCCTATTCGGTCGTCTTCGGCGATTTATTTGTGAATGAAACTGGCGAGTTATCGCGCACGACGGTAACCAGCTCTGAATCCACCGCAGAAAGCACAGACCGACTAATTCTAGTTGATGTTTTTGAAACAGCCGCTGGCTTGACTTGTGTGTGTTTTGGCCGGGCTGATGGCGGGTTCAGTAAGTGACAGTGGCGTGCCTATTGGTTTTTGCAAATATAAACATTTTTCAGTAGAAGGTACGATGTTTTTTTTTATCAAAGAAAAGATGGACAATGGATATATTTTGTATTTCTTTGGATTTGGAGTACATACAGTGTATTAGGATTGAGAGGTGAAATGGTATAATCAACCCTGTATGTATTTTTTTGCGATTCTTCGACGGGTGAGAAGTACTACGGAAAACAACGCTACGATTGATTACACTTTTTAGACATTTTTTGTTTTCCTGATCGTCAGATTAATTAAGCTAACCACCAGTGTCCTGGTAATATCCGTCCTATTCGCCATTCACAACAAAAGAATTTTTAATTTTTGGACAAATGTCAAATAAAAATGAGATTCTTTCTCTAGGAAATTTTAAAAATTTCTTTTTTTTTTTTAAATTAATTAAAATATTCCACAGAGACCTTATATGTCAAATTAAAAAACATTATTTTTTCCAAAAGAGAACATGAGTTTTATGGTAAAATGTGTTATGAAAAAAAAACTAATTTAAATATGTTTAAAAGTCAAGTAGTGTTTAAAGAAATTACTTTTTTATACTTTTTCTAAAAGTAACAATGATAAATGGGATTTTAGCGAAGAACGCCCTATTTTTACAAAGACGCTAGGCAATTGAATGATATTCTCTGATGTATTGTTATAATCTTTTTCTATTGGGCAAATCGTCCCGTCCGTTGATAAATAAATAAATTATTATTTATTTCCAACCCCCTTAACATATAAAATTAAATGGTTTTTGCAACGGCAATTTTAAAATTATATGTTTTTAGTCTGTTCTAAACTAAGATTCTTAAGTTAATCCAATCTTTGGTTTTATCTTAGGCTAAAAGCTAAAAAATTGACTCCAGCAAAAAATTGAGTTTAAATGAGACCTTAATAGCCAAATGGCATCGACATTACAAATTTTTAAATTATATTTCAGTATACTAAATTATCCATACACATATCCGTTACTTGTTAGGGTCTATATTTACTGAAACATTTTGCATGTTTTACCAGTTTCATCATTATTACTAAAAAAAAATCTAACAATTGTCAAGATCTCCAGAGAAAATAGGCAAAATGTATTCATCATTACAGATATTAGCTCGTCTGCTTACATATTGGCTACTTTTAGGAAGCACATATCTAAATTCTATAGGCACCCGCATTATTCCATTGGAAATCTGTCTTAGCTTATAAATCTGAATTAATAGAAATTATTAAATTCTAGGGCCATCCGATATGAGAAAAAATTAACTAGAACCAAAAACAATTATATAATTGTGTTTGCTAGAACATATTTACTCTTAGGCAACTTAGTAAATAAAAATTGGATGTAGATAATAATAATATAAATAAACCTAACAAATATATTTCCGAGAAACATTTTTAATTTGTTTCTATTAAAATCCAGTTTTTTTTTTAAGTTTTTTGCCTTTTTATGCAGATTATGAAGAATAAACAATAGATTTACATTTGGCGTAAACTGATCTGACTAATGTCAGGCCAGGATCATACGATCCGTCTACTGTTATTATAAGTTCTCCTTTATCTCGTAATTTATACAATAAAAATAAATTTGTCTAATACAGTTGAATATGCAGTGGCGCCTTTACCAATAGGCTGAGTAGGCTGAAGCCTAGGGCGGCGGATTTTGGGGGCGGCAAATTCGGCCACAATTTTTTTTACAGAAATAAAAAATACCTACTTAAATGTTACTAGGTTCAGTGGCGTCTTTACCAATAGGCTGAGTAGGCTGAAGCCTAAAGCTGCATTTTTTTTGCTCTTCTAAACTTTCTCAGACGGAAAAAGAGGAGGAAATGGGCGGCGAAAATAAAATAGCCTACGGGCGGCAAGGCTGTAAGTGCGCCTCTGTAAATATGCTAAATAGTAATATAACATCCTTTTCAAAATAAGAGAAATGTATTGCAGGAATATTCTGCCCAATGGTCAGTGATTTTCAATTGTCGTTAACTCTATTGTGCCAAAAGCCAGAAGCTATTATATTTGCTACCGGTCACGAAAATACAGAGAGTTTAGAAAGATTTTTCTACTTTGGAAAATTTAGTTCTCAAGAATTGTTACAAGATAGCAGGGGCGGATCCAGAACTGCATCTTAGGGGGCGCAAATAAAACAATATTTTATGGTACACACACCTACAGTTTTTTTTAACATACAAACAAAAAGCTTAAATTAAACTAACTAAGAACTAACAAAAAAGCTAACAAATGATTAAAAAACAGTTGTACAATTCTGCATTTTTAGAAGTCCCAAGATCAAACTGGCCACTATCATGTGTTCTGTAGGGCTCACCGGGGGCGCGCCCCTGCGCCCCCGTATGGATCCGCCACTGCAAGATAGTCGTGTTAAAAAGTTATTCTAAAAAAATATATTTGTATAAATTTTTAGGAATAGAAACCCTTAAATCTATATACAATATTCTATTTTCTAACCCAAGTCGATTACACATTTCACACATTTATTGTATTTTTTTACTACCCTAAAACATCTCTAAATTCACATTCACATATGTTTTGATTTAAAGTTTTTTTACACCTTTAAGTCTACCATTTTTATTTGGTTCACTTTTAGGAAAACATAAATACGAAATTATTATTACCCTATTACATTGTTCGTAGACGTATTCACCCCCTTAATGTGATTAATACTATTATACAGATTAGCTAACGAGGATCTCTGGCCTATACTTTGGGCAGTGTAAATTAAGAAAAACACCTAAACAAAATTGTATTTCATTGGTTTAAAAACTCAGCAACCCTAGCGACCAAAGTAAAAAATGTATTTTATTGATTTAAAAAGTCAGTAACCGGAGTTACTAACTAGGTATTAATTATCAATATAAAGTGCCCAAAGTATCATCAATTTTAGGCGAAGAACCAATTCTAAATCGGTATTTACCAATCGGTTATGTTGACGTTTAAACTATGTGGTATATGTCAAAGTTGTCACCAATTATTACCGCGGTTATAATTGGTTGAACGCCTAAATTTGCTGTATATGTTTTAGAGATCGTAAGAATGACATCATTTTAATGTATATCGAAGCAGAATAAAGAATTGCTGGATAGTCGGGAATATTCTCCACCTTTATTTAAATATTATATTTTAAAAGTTTTTAAAGAAAATTGCACTTTTTAAGAAAAAAATGCTATATCGGGTAGGACCGTCCAGAGAAATTTGCTCTGACCATGGTGGCACCAAATAATATACATATTTGACATTTAGCTGTGTAGATATTTACAATTTTGTTTGAAATAACACCAATGTAATTTATCTATAATATTTTTATAAAAAAATATAATAAAAATATTTATTTATTTTTATATTGGGTTTTACCTTTTAGTCTTATGTCCATAATTTTATTATTTAGAAGATTATAAATGTCTAGGACTTATAATGAATATTAGATATATCATGTTATATGGTTTAATTTATTTAAAAATATTTTATTCTAAGTAAAAGTTATTTTAGGGCCTTAAAAACATAAAGTTTTTTTTACTGAAAACGTTGACCTATACAAAAATCAGGCATACCTTAATCTAAACAATAGATTTAAGCAAACAACGCCGTTTTTAATAGAGTTCGTATGATACTGACACTTCAGAATGTTCAAATTTGCTTAGGTGGGCTTTCTGAACATTCCCTAATAATTTAGGATAATAAGAAATTTGACTTATTTAAATTATACACCTTTTCAGTATGTACCGCCTATGGACACACACAGTACGCTCGATCAGTGTTATCGTTCCGTCTCTTTCTTAAGTTCTTTTCCCTGACTAATATGGGTACCTACTTCAGCTGTTCTTTGTTCACTCTTATTTCTTGATAAAGATTACTCGGTGATAAAATGAAAAATAAGAAGATTTTATCTAACAAGTTTTTGCCTGTTTGTAAACTTTTGAAGGTACGATAAGTTGTAGGAAAACTATACAGTTTAATTTATTTTATTATTAACCTGATAGATTTAAATAAATGCAGTGCCGGTTTTAGCATTATCGGCGCCTTGGGCGAGATTTCCGCGGCGCCCTTAAACGGTAGTCAAACAAAACATAACACGGGACAAAAATGTAAGCTTCTGGGTACAACAAAAAATTTAAAATTAAAAGAAAAGAATGTAAAAAAAATACTCACTTTTAAAATCGCACCCTTTTCGCTTCACGTTATTCTACGCCTCTTCATTACCAAAAAACTGGTCAAAATGTTAAGTAAAGACCAAAAAAAGGTCATCACCTTTTAAATCGCGCTCTTTTCCCCTTCCCCTTATGATCGCCCTTTCTTGGTGCCTGCCCCTTTTTCTCTAGCGCCCGGGGCGGTCGCCCAACCGCTCCATACCACAGTCCATACCCTAACGCGGCTACTGAATAAATGCATATGTTTTTTAAAAACTAATTATTAAAAGTATATAAAAATCTAAAACCAAATTAAATTTTTGACATGCTGTATCTGCGAAATGATCTATTTTCGGAATGAGGTAAGTTTAGTTAGATGTCATATTTTAGTGTCAGAAATTTGTGGTAGCTTTTTCCGCACCTCTTCTAAGCAACCTGTATATCACATCCGGAACAAATTATCACAATTCACTTTTTTTAAGGCACTGGCTAAACGACCGCCGCGGTTTTGCTCAATTATACGAAGAAAACCGATGTCCGGCGGTTTTTTATATCTATGTATATGAAAACCACCGAAAATTGTAATTAATTTTTATTACCGAAGGTTTTTTTACTTATTTTATCGATAAAAGCCGCGGTCTGGCGGTTTTACTTATAAAAACTATTAAAACCGCCGAAAAATTGTTAGAGTTATTCCAACCTTATTAATTATTTATTTTGCGTGCCGTTTGCGTTTAGTTTTTTGTGGTTTTATTGTTTATTATTGTTGTTTAGTTAATAGCACCCTTTGAAAAAACAAATTGAAGTAGTATAGCGGGATAACGACAGGCAAATAAAACCACTACTGTATTTATCCTCAATCATCAAGGGCCTATAATTAAAAAAGACACATTATAACACTAATTTGTCATATGGACCCAATAATTTACAACACTAAAAACACTTTAAAAAATATTGTCAGGCAGGAAGTCGAAGAAATGACTTATTAGGACGTTATCGTCAGCAATTAGATATAACTTAAAATTCTTAAAAAGTAAAAAATTATTTGTTCGAAAATTAAATTAAGAACAATAAAACAAAAAAATTTAAAAAAAAATTATAAAAAATTATCAAGAAAAAAAAAGAAAAAGAAAAAAAAGTTATTTATCTATCTGGAATCGAACTCAGGACCTGTCGCTTACGGGTCAACACTCGAACCCTGTAGCTTTGGGAGAACTTGAATACATATTTTAAAATATTAATATACCCAAATAAATGAGCCGTGTTTATGAATTATTTATCTTGTAACTTTTTTTCTTTTCCCGAGAATTTTAAAGTTCGTTCCACCCTCAATACATGAATACTTTAATTGGTAATACTTTAGTTTTAGTTCTATGGAACTATCAGTTTTTTTGCCCCTAAAATACTTCTAGCTTTTCTTATCCTAAAAGATGTACAAACCTATTTTTCAACTTATGAAGAGCTTCGTAGTTGTCAAACGTGTCTCCCAGTTTCATTTTTGTTTGTTGATCAACAATAAAAATAATATTAAACAATAAAACAAATAATTATTAAAGTTATGTTAACTTTAACTATTATTCGGTGGTTTTCAATAGTTTTTATTAGCTAAACCTGCCGCACGGCGGCTTCTATTGATAAAATAAGTAAAAACCGCCGGTAATAACAAATTAATTATACTTTTCGGCGATTTTTATATACGTAGATATATAATACCGCCGGATGGCGGTTTTCTTCTTAAAATTGAGCCACACCCCCGGCGGTCGTTTAGCCATTGCCTTTTATTATACGCACTTTTAAACGGGAATAGATAGATAGATAGATAGATATTTATTCATGTTTCTAATCATACAGATTTTACATACGTCATTAGGTAAATTAACAAAATAATGATAAGTTTATAATAGCACACACAAGAAACGAAAACATAAAAATAAAAGTAAATATAAGATTTGACTAATAGGTATTAAAAACTATTATTTCTAAAAACTAGTAGCAAGATTGCTACTAGTCCATATATTGTTTAAAACCCCTAAATGTAAAAGGTATTTTTTAACAATATTTAAGTGTCATCCACTATAATTACATTAATAAACTCTTCCACTCCACTCTCCAATACAATGTACAATACCAAATTTAATAACTACCTGCACAGAACACTTACAAGACTACCGGAGTATGTATGGCGAGCATTAGACAACTCAAGACTCAAATATATTAAAGACCATTCACAGTATAAAATTATGATTGCAAGAACAAATAAACATTTTGTTCCAAGAAAATAAGATAGGGGAGGAAAATAATATCAGTTATTTTCTTTTAACTTTAAAATGTCATTTGTTCTATAGCATTTTGTAGCTATTAATTTAAATAATAGGTAATAAGGGAAGAATGACCCTCCTCTTACCTACGCCAATGCCAGGTAAGGGTGTTTAAATTTAAAAGCCAGGTATTAGAATGTAAATACAATACAACAGAAATATCTTGAATACCGTTGTGTTATCAATAGATATTTTATTAATGATAATAAAAATATAGATTAAAAATAAAGTAATTTTACTTTTGGTTTATTAAGTTCAATGAATGATATGACTAACAAAGGAATCAGGCTGTCGATTATTATTAGTAGTTATATGAGTATAAATATTTTTTTTACTACGCCACACGGTAGTTTTTAATTATGGAGGATGTAAAATATTAAACTATGATTCTAAATAAAAGTGTATCGTTTCATATTTAATGAATTAAAAATGTGGGGTAGGTAAAGACAAGGGTGTGTTGGGAAATTTTTATTTCATTCTCAGATTAAGGTTTATTAAGTAAAACTCCTTTAGAATGGGAGTGTCTAGTTTCAAAATGGACAATCTTCTTCTATCTTATTTAATACAAAAAGAAAAGGTAATTATTTACAAATCGGACGCCCCGCCGATTTTAATGAAATTTGGTATACGGGGGTTTTTGGGGCGCTGATTACGAATATTAAAGAATTTTTAGTCGGACTCGTTTCGTTTTTGAGATATACATCACCAGACTTGATAACCAAAACTAACCTAAATTCACTATTTTCCCCTTCTTTTTGCACTCCAATTCTGCTAAATTGGTACTTAATATTTGATTTCCACCTCCAAAAACCTCATTTTTCTATTTATTTTACCCATTTTTTTCCATAAAATTGTAAAACTTCACTTTTAAACGGCGGCGCGAAGGCTACTGCGATCGAAATGATTGAAAGTGAAGCTTTACAATTTTATGGAAAAAACGAGTAAAGTAAAATAAATAGTAAACGGGGTTTTCGAGGTGGAAATCAAATATTAAGTACCAATTTAGCTTTTAATTAAGTATTGGGTGCAAAAAGAAGGGGGAAATAGTGAATTCAGGTTAATTTTGGTTATCAAGTCTGATGATGTATATCTCGAGAACGAAACGAGTCCGACTAAATTTTTTTCAGATTCGTAATCAGCGGCCCAAAACCCCGTTTACCAAATTTCATTAAAATCGGCTAGGCGTCCGGTTTTTAAATAATTACCAAAGAAAATAAATGTCCAAATAGTTTTGTGTTTCAGCGTAAATTTAAATAAATATATTTTTAGGTCGTGACTACATCCATAACAGAGCTTAGGAATAAATGCAGTTTATTTACTTTATATTTCTTTATTAATTTTTTAATTAAATGTGGTAATAATTGGGATTGTACACTTTGGAACTAACTCCGTCAATTATTGCTTTTGCATAGGAGGGAAGATATCGGAATTATGCCAACAGCACAAATTTTTAAATCATAACAACAGGCAATTAATGCAAGCAGAGGCGCATTAACATATTTGCCTGCCCTATTTTTATCCTCACTTTCATTTCTACAAAAGAACAAAATCGAAATCCACTAAATTATTTATAACTACAAAATCTGCCGCCCCCTAAAAAACGCCGCCCTAGGCTTCAGCCTACTCAGCCTTTTGGTAAATACGCCACTGAATGCAAGAAAATGTATGTTTTGAAAAGCAAAAAAAGGGCATCGTGTAAATTTAATTTCATACAGTTTACTTTCTAACATAAAACCACAATAAAACGTTCATCTACATGAGTCTATGTATGTATATATTTTCTTGGGCTAGCTGGATACCGTAAAAAGTTATATGTACAGGGTGGCTCGAATTCGACGCTCATCATTGGGATTTCGGAAACCGTAAGAGATACAGGATCGGTTAAATGAAGGCAAAGTTGCGCAATTTGATGCTCAATAAAATGCCGTTTTGCGTTTTAAAAAATTCCGAGTACTTCCGAAGATATTCGAAAATAACCGGAATTTTCAATTTTGGTTTCTATTGTTTCCTGGCTATATTTGTTAAGATAACTTAAAATGAAAAACACGTTTTCATGGCCACTTTTTTGCTCTATAATTCAGTGTGACTAAAAATTGAATCTGACGTTTCGGCTTCTGGCGACCATCATCAACTTAATTTTTTTAAATACGGACCTGATATTTTTTCAATTTTATTAAATCCTTTCATCACGCTTAAAACACTATATATCGCCACTTTGATATTTGCCGACGTTTCGTACAGAAAATTCCATCACCAGAATATTGCATATTTATTTCACCATAATACGGCCCTGAACTACGTTTTTAGGTAAAAAGGTAAAAAAAAGAATAAAGTTATTACATATTCGAAATCTTTTTATTGCAACTCATTGATATCTAGCAGCGGAAATTACTTTATTAACAGAAACTAACCAGCAGGTACGAATTCAAGGGAGAACTTCATTTAATGTATGGATTGGTATGTGGAGGAACAAAATTATTGGATCTTTCGTTTACGAAGGGACCTTAACTTCCGAACGATATCTAAATTTGATTAGGAATGATGTCTTTGACGCCCTAGAAAATCAACCTTTGGCAGTATTGCAAGAAATATGGTGGCAGCAAGACGGAGCTCCTGCCCACAATGGAAGGGAAGTAGATCAATTCCTTTACCATATATTTCCTAATAAATGGTTTTTCAAAATGGCCCGCTAGGAGCCCAGATCTTAGTCCCCTAGATTATTTTCTTTGGGGATATCTTAAGACCCGTTTATTTAAAAATGCACCTCACCACCTTTAAGTACTACGACAAAATTTGATAAGAGAAGTCGCTGCCATTCCTGCGAGAACAATTAATCGAGCTGTATTAATAATACAAAGCAAAGCAAGAATATGCATCGAGGCGGAAGGTTATCTCTTTGATCACTTATAATAGTGATTAAATTTTGTTTATTTTTAATATGGACATCAAGATAATATTACAAATTGTTTATGTAAGCTGATTTGTTGTCTACCTTTTTAGTATCTTATGTCTAATATTCATGAAATTTTCGGTTAATAAAGTAATTTCCGCTGTTAGATAACAATGAGTTGCAATAAAAACATTACGAATATGTAATAGGTTTATTCTTTTTTTTTACCTTTTTACCTAAAAACGTAGTTCAGGGCCGTATTATGGTGAAATAAATATGCAATATTCTGGTGATGGAATTTTCTGTACGAAACGTCGGTAAATATCAAAGTGGCGATATATAGTGTTTTAAGAGTGATGAAAGGATTTAATTAAATTGAAAAAATATCAGGTCCGTATTTAAAAAATTAAGTTAATGATGGTCGCCAGAAGCCGAAACGTCAGATTCAATTTTTAATCACACTGAATTATAGAGCAGAAAAAGTGGCCATGAAAACGTGTTTTTCATTTTAAGTTATCTTAACAAATATAGCCAGGAAACAATAGAAACCAAAATTGAAAATTCCGGCTATTTTCGAATATCTTCGGAAGTACTCGGAATTTTTTAAAACGCAAAACGGCATTTTATTGAGCATCAAATTGCTCAACTTTGCCTTCATTTAACCGATCCTGTATCTCTTACGGTTTCCGAAATCCCAATGATGAGCGTCGAATTCGAGCCACCCTGTACACATATGCCTATATGGTTCATATTTCCTAGGGATGGGGGCGGAGCCTGGCATCGTTTGGGGGTTCGGCCCCTCTTGGTTTCCCTGTAGTTACGCTAATGCATATAATGATATCAGGTTTTTATTTAACGGAGATATAATTATTACAGAATGTATAACATTCCTTAAAACCTAAGGTCTGATGGAAGTTACATGTTATACCTGCCAAATACACTATGGACGACCTACACACGTATACCTGTTATTATATTTATTTAAACTTATATTTATTTTAATATATTTAAACACTAAAAATTGGGTACCAATTAGGTATTTATACTTATTGGTAATAATAGAGAATTATTGCAAGTTGCCTTATTAAGCTCGGGAATTATTAATACCGGCCTTATTTAAATAGTGCTTGTACCCATAATTTAGAGTTATTGCAATTCACGTTGACAGTACCATTAACCTAAAAAAATGGGAAAAAAATAAGTAGATTTTCTTTATTGTTTTGTGTTGTAGGGTAGTACAAATATAGAAATACATTTGAAAAAGCAAGGTTTTAAGTATTTTTACTTCTAAAAACTTTTCAATTTTGTGGTCGGCAGCCTTTCGGTTAAACGAACAGTTCCGAAGTTAAAATAAGACCCAAATAAGGCACGACCTAAAACCGACATAAATAAAGCCAGGCACTATCCTTATTAAGGGAGTCCTTATCCTACCATGCATCTGCGCCAGCTCAGATGTCAAAATAAGGCCGATATTATTAGTGCCTGGCCTTATTTCACTGTGCAATAATTCTCTGATATCGATAGTACCTTACCTTTACCCTATCAAAAATAATTCCTGACTTTATTATCTGTTCAATTTAGGCACACACATATTATAGCTTTGTATTAACCTGAATATTAATAAAAATAATATAATAAGTTACTTATCTTAGAACTCCGCCATAACCTTTAGTATTTTTAATTTAAACAATTAGTGATTCCTAATCATAACTGTACCCTTTAATCCTCCGTCTTAGTGTTGCAACGGATAATAAAGGAAGCAATAAATTTTGTCCTTTGTGAACTTTTCACACCATAATGGAATTTTATTTTAAATAATTATGGAAAAAATACATTGTGGTAAAAGGTTTTACTACCTGACTTGTTCTGGGGCCCTTTGTTCTCTTTATAGTTTTCTTTCTAGGATTTAACACTTGAATCACAATAAGTTGTGGTATAACTTCCTGTTCAAAAAGCAAGATTGTACTTGCCTTGCTAGTAAATAATTATTTGGATGTATTTGCTTTCTTTTCTCATAACGAAATAAAATCTAAATATCTATACTAATCTTATAAAGAGGAACAGTTTGTAACTTTGTATGTTTGTTTGTAGGGGCTTATCTTCGAAAATACTTAACCGCCTATATTCTATTATGATTAAACAAAAGTTCAGAAAAAATATATTCAACGCTTAACAAAGTGGGCACAGGTCGGCTAGTCTGTTATACATTAATTTTATTATTTATCCGCCCTTTATAACTTAAACATATTTTCTAAACCAAAGGAAATATCCAAAAATAAAAATAATCGTTTTTATAAAACCCAGGGAAATATAAATAACATATTTTTCAAAACACCTCTAGCATCCCCTTAAGCTGCCTCCAGTGACCTAAGAATCTTAAACGGAAACACGTCTTATGTGGCACCTATCTGGAAGGCTTATGAAACATGTTTTATGTTGGTTGTAAAAATACTACCCTTACATTTTAGAAAAATCGTATTTATATATATATATATATATATATATATATATATATATATATATATATATATATATATATATATATATATATATATATATATATATATATATATATATATATATATATATATATATATTTTATTCAATTAATAATAAATTTAAATAATACTTCCTGTAGAGCTAACCCATCCCATAAAAAGTTCTGATATGTACTGTGGCACAAGCGCCCATCAACAACCAAGACCATTTTTTTCTATAACTTTTTTCTCCACAAAATTCAGAAATAGAATTAACCAGAACTTTTATTGGGGGGGGTTAGCTCCACAAAGAGCATTCCTTTAATGTGTTATTAATTTAATAATTGCACATTTTCTGGTAGTTTTTATAAATAATAAAAAACGATTTTTCTAATATTTAAGGATAGTATTTGATTTTACCCCAACTTTTTACGACAAACAAAAAGCAATTTTTCATAAGCTTTCCAGAGAAGTGCCTCAAAAAGGGTGTTGTCATTTAGGATTCTTAAGTGAATGGGGGTGCAGCTTTAGGGGTTAATAGAGTTGTTTTGAAAAATACGTCATTTTATTCCCCCGGGTTTTATAGATTTTTTTAATTTTTTGATATTTTCCTTGGTTTGGAGAGATAGAACAAATGTTACTCGGTTTTAATTTTTGGAAAAAGTTCAGTGGTGGAAGGTGGAGATACAGAGTGTTTTACAAATTTTGTCAATTTGACCAGGCACTTATATATATGATATAGCCGCTTGTTATTAGAGATAGAAATATAAATTTTAAATGTTTAGTGATTTTTACGTAGAATTTAGTGGCATACCTATGTTTTTCCCATTAACCTAAATTTTTAAGCTATAAAACAAAGTGTTTTTAATGGTACACGCTCTATATTTTATTTCTATTAGAAAAACTACTAAAAAGCTTTAAAAATACTGCATTTAATATATTAAATATTAAATAGTTTTGAATGTCCACATTTCCGGATCTATCAAAGAAAGACATAACAAATGTTGTTTTTTTAGGGTTTCTAAAATATATTTTTAATCCTAATACAATACATAGGGTGTTTCATAAAAAAATGCTATATTATTATCAAACTTCTAACGATGGATATATTTCTAAAACTATGAACAATTTGATATACTAACTTAACTGTGGTAGTTTATTAACATCTTTTAAGGAGATCATTCGAATGGTGGTAAAATATACAGTGTGTTTCATTTTAAAACCCAACTTTGTGTTAAAACATTTAAATATAAGTCAATGAAAAAAATAAAGGTACGCCACTAATTCTACGTAAAAGTCCCTACAAGTTTTAATATACATTTTTTCTTGCTAATAACAAGAGAAGAAAAAAACAAAGTATAAGAAACTATTTAATATTTCTAAAGGAACAGAATTATTTAAGAGACATTGATCTTTTTAAGTAAAACTTGTAGTAGTGTTTAAGTGTTTTTACATATGACCAAATCGACAACTTGAATAACAGTATCATGATTTAACTACTATCCTTTCAGCCTTTCTGCAACATTTTTACGTTAAAACGTTAATCAGTATAAATCTCTCATCTTCCTTTTGTTTCAGTGCCCATTCCAACGAACGCCTCTTCCTGCGGGACTTTGTCGGCTGCGTTGCTGGTTCTAGCGGAGGCCGTCTTGCGCAGTGGCTGCAACCTGGTAGTCGCGCAGAACCGTCGCAATGTCGTGTTTTATGCGCAAGAGACGATTTGAGGCAAGGATGGCCGGCGATAGTAACAGTACTAACAAGGGATCAATATGGGGATCCTGTGCACGTCCCAAATATGAAGGTATGGTGTAAAACGAATATACAGGGTGTAATTTAATTAATGGCTAAAAATACAGGGTATGATTCCTTACCTTATTTTAGCATGAAAAGTTTATATGAACATATGTCTT
>JACEGR010006908.1:0-55298 GCA_014170235.1 Listronotus bonariensis | reverse complement strand
GGCCAAAAAAATTAGTATAAAATAATTAATAGTTTAAAAAACTAAAAAAACACGCTTTTATATGCAACCGAACTAAAAATTAAAAAATAATTTTTCATTAAAAAAATATTTTCACTTCATAGTAAAAGCGTGGGGTGCTTAATATATTAAATATTATAATTATTATATTTGCCAATATCTATGATGGAAAAGTTATGAAAAAATAGTAAAATGCACCCCACGCTTTTTACTATGAAGTGAAAATATTTTTTTAATGAAAAATTATTTTTTAATTTTTAGTTCGGTTGCATATAAAAGCGTGTTTTTTAGTTTTTTAAACTATTAATTATTTTTCATTTTTAGTACGTTATATTGCACAAAATTCTTAATATAACAGTAAATTAGAACATACTATTTAATTAAGCAGCAAAAAGAAAATAACCAGCCCCCTATGAAATGACAATGGTAGCAAATTTTAAAATTTGCAAAAGATTGCAACTCACTAAAAAATTTCTTCTTCATTAAGTAGCAAAGTTTCAAATTTTGCCAACAGATGGCAATCAGGCAATGTTTGGACCGTTGCCAACATTTTTGCAATCCACTAAAAATTTCTTCTTCATTTAATAGCAAAGTTTGAAATTTTTCCAACAGATGGCATCCTAGGTGTTGTTTTTATAATATAATGGAATTTTTTTTCCTGGCGATTAAAAAAAAGATAAAGGGATACTGTTTGCAGATTATTGCATTGTCATGGGTCCTTAATACGTGTGCAAAGTTTCAAAGAAATCGAATAGCTGGAAGTTGGTTAAAATTAGGCTCAAAGATTCCGTTACATAGGCAGCCAGATAGATAGTTACAACCCAAGTTAATAAAAGCGTGTTAAAAACAACAATTCTGTTATTAACTTAATTTTCGTCATATCCTGATTAATCGATTTTGATAAATCTATATTTAAACCAGATTTAAGAATATAATCTATTTGTTTATTTTTACATCGTTGATGATCAGCTGAAATGTGTAAATTAAACCAACAAAAAAATGTCAGGATTTTCCCACGGATCAGATTAAAAAAATGAGGTATTACTTCCATATTAGATTAGGAAATTTAAAAAAAAAAGTTAGTTGCCAAGGAAATAAGGATGTGCAACTTATCAGCTGTGTTTTAATTCCGATAATTATTATATGATTTAACAATAATTTATTGCCATTCAATTTTGCCAAACAATTCTTTTTATGAAGTTAATTTGAATTTAAAAAAAAAAACATTATTTTTTGCTCTGTAAGCACAATTTTAAATACATGGTGGCCTTTGTTGGTCTCTCTACTTTGACCAATCCAATTTACATAAAATTAAACCGGTTAGTTAACGAAAATTTGCATTTCTTCGTATAGTTCTTTTCATGATCTAAGAAAGTAACTTGTCCTGAGATGGAATAATGACATGCAATAAAGCCATAAAAGTATTAGCCGTGACAAAGCCGTATTTATTTTGTTGTTGGCGAATAATAAGTTATTACCTGACAACTCTATAGGATTTTGGGTCATTCTGATTACTTTATATTATTGCAATTTATTATTTGCAGGTTAAAAATATCGGTAATAATGGCAATTTCCACCTGATGATTGGGGCTGGCAAAAACCGAAAAACAAACCGGTTTTTAAAAAACCGGTTTCGGTCAAAACCGGTTAACCGATATTAAAAACCGGTATTAAAACCGGTTTTCGAAAAACCGGAAAACGGTTTTCAAAACCGATACACCGAAACTTATTTCATTTTCGCCGCCCCTTTCTTTTTCTTTTATTCTTAAAATAATTTTGAATTTGTTCACAGGATCTCAATTTGAAATTGGATTGGGGCGCCAAAAATCTCGTTCAATTTAATGCATCCAAAACACAATCGTGTTCCTTGTCGCGAAAAAAATCATCAAACACTCATCCTTTGCTTATGACTGGCCAGGTTTTGCAGAGCGGGGGACACATTTAACCTTGTGGGCATCACATTTGAGAATAACCTTAACTGATGCCATTCAAAGAAGGGCTGTTCGTCTTATTAATGATCCTTTACTTACTCAAAGACTATTCTCTTCTATAGACACTTTTTACGACTTCTGCTCCGACGAATTGTCCAGTATAGTTCCCTCCTCTTGCAGTTCCCAACAGAGAAACTTCGTAGTGCCGCGCGTATGCATCCCTATACAATTCAATTGGACAGGCCCCGAACTTTCCATTTCGTTCGTTCTTTTATCCCTAGAGTTTCTAGACTGTGGAACCTGCTGCCAGCGGAGGTCTCTTCCTTCCCCCAAATCTTCAAGTATTTAAGTCCCGTGTTAACAAACTTCGGTATTCAAAAACCGATTATCCGAAACCGGCATTTGAAAACCATTTTTTTAAAACCGGTTAACCGATATTCGAAAACCGGTTTTTTTAAAACCGGTTAACCGGTTTTCAAATACTGGTTAACCGGTATTCGAAACCGGTTTTCGGTTTTGGCCAAAACCGCGGTTAACTGAAAACCGGTTAACCGGTTACCCGAAAAACCGGTTTCGGCTGCCAGCCCTACTGATGATAACTCTATAAGTACAAAAATAAAGTACACCTTTTTCATCAGGTACAGTTTGAAAAGCTATAGTTATTAACAGTATTAATAAAAGTTAAATAAAAACTAATCTAGCCTCACTGCAACTATTATTTTGTGAATAATAATAAACCTTACGAACTTAAATAAATGGTAAAACACCTATAGTACGAGTATAGGAGGTAGCAACGTTTTCGAAAAAGAATTTTAGGTCAGCTGATTTTTTGATATATTGTTTTTTCTTCTCTTTCTGAATAGACCCTAAGCTGTTTGGCTGGCGGTAGTGGTTGCGTTTATTAGTTCGCATCCAACCTGTACAGGTAATAATCCAAGGTTTTAAAAATATTTTAAGAAACCTTATTTTCAATTTTTTGTCTTTAGATAGGTTTACCAAACATATTTTTTTTATTGCTAGACACTTTTATCATTGCTAATTATAGAGTCGCCCCCTTCTAACTTCTAACGTTTGGTATATTTTGATGAAACTTGGAACGATAATATACGACCAAGGTCTGCATTTTCTGACATATCAGTGACATCAGCTCTAAATATCAAGGTGACAGCTCTAAATGTCAAGGTCACAGCTGGGCGCCAACGCAACCGCTACCACCAGCCAGACATTAACCCGAAAGAGGAGGGAGAACAACATTTAAAAAAATCAGCCAACCTAAAATTTTTGTTTTTCCGTCATTGCTACTCTCCTTGACTATTAAAAAGAATTTATTTTTTCAGCAAATGAAATCGTATATTCTTGTCCAACTGGGTTACAAAGACAACCGACTGGAAGTACGACACGTTCTCCCCAAAAAGAGGAAGTATACAGGGTGAAGAACCACTAAGAGACAAAATATGGGTACCGCATTTGATGGTTCGAAACGAAAGGTAAGACAACAATGGTTTTTGTTAGTTATTTTTTAAACGGGTTTTAAAAGTACAGATCAAAGTCGGTCTATATAAGGTCACGACATTCGGCCATATTGCTTTGACGTGTTATGACGTCACATCTCCCATTTTTCGACCATGTTGTTCAGTGCCGGAGATATACATTTTATTGTATTAGTAGAACAACCGTTTACACAACAGTTTTTAATTGTTATTAAGTTGTAAATTCTTTTACTTTAAATAAAAACATTTGGAATTACATTTTTCAACAAATATCACTTCCAAAACAATGCAAAATGAAATGCGCAAATTCTAGACGTCACTGGATTGATATTCAGCTTTGATTTTACCCAGTTTGCCAACTTTTCTCCGTGGAATGCCCTTCCTTGCGTCCCCGACCTCGAACCGCCTAAAAGTTGAGGATATGTCGCAACCTTATAAATATAAACTAACCTTGGTACAGATAATTTTTTCTTTGTAGGCATGGCATACAACATGTTAAAAATGCAATAATTTTAACACATTATGAAATAATTTATAGACTTTAGATGTATGTTAATTAATTATTTTAATAGAGAATCCTCCCTGATGGGATTAGATGGCAAAGACGTCTTCGTTCAGATAACACCAGCCGGAGATGTCACATACTCCTACCGAATGACGCTCACTTTCTACTGTTGGATGAATTTAAAAAGTTCCCGTTTGATTATCAAGTTTGCGAAATCACATGGCTAAGTTGTAAGTATAGCATAAAAATTTTTAAACACCGTGTTTACCATTTTATAAAGACCCTTAGTCTTTATAAAAATTAATTCAAAAAGTTAGTAATTAAAAGATTTATTTGCAAGACCGTACCGAGGATTTTTGTTTTTTTTTTTAATCTAAAAAAATTATAGTATATGTGGTGTTCAAGAATATGTGGGCAATCCCTCAGATTCATATAGAACGGGTCCGCCTCTGGCGAGCTAATAAAGGCAATGGTTTGGCCTTACATAAAATGCTTTTTTTTTAAATTTCGTAACATCCCGTATAGGTATCTTTATGGTTTTTTTATAGGGTCGTATGATACCACGAATCTCATGTTGAAATGGTCTAAACAAGATGCAGTTCAAATATCAAGAAACCTTCACCTGACTGAATTTGTTCTTGATTCCTTTTGGACCGAAGCGCACGTTCTTCCTACATCCTTTTCTACTGGTGGTCTTGGTAAGTTAAAAAATATACAGGGTGTCCGGAAAGTCAACGATAATACTAAAGGGGCTAATGAAACAACTATACCCATAAGTTTTTATTTTACAAAAAAACACATCTTTTTATATAGTCAGACTAGAAACTACAGAATAAATTAAAACAAATTGAAATATTTATTTATTCTATACGACAAAAAATGCAAAGTTGGGGGTGTAGATGTATTACTTAACACCCGGTACAAAGGTTCGTGTTTATCACTTTTATTATGTAAATATATCTAATTTACAATGAGTAGTACAGTATGCAGGCTAAAATTACAAACACAACTATAATAATCACGCCTTGAGTGTACTCCTCAGTTTTTCTTCGACTTTTTAGATGTTTCCTCACATTCTCCAGATAAATAATTCGTTCTTCTAAAAATACATTTTAATGACAACCGTGTTTTATATAAATTGACAGGTTATTGAAATTTGATTAGAAATAGTATATTACATTACAAGTGTGGAAAATGACTTATTTCACACGAGTGGGAATAAACCCACAAGTGTAAGAAAGTCATGTTCACACGAGTACTGTACACTATTTTTCCTACGACCACAAATTATTCACCAAAAAAACATTAAAGTTTGTCTTTACAGAAAAAATAAAAAACAATTGAAAACTTTGCAACACTAGGGTGATTTTTCTTTGTAACACTAGTGTGGTATGTACTTTTCTCCTCACTGCTATATTATACTGTTTTGACAATATTTTTACATCGAAAATCACCTACCCAGACTAACTTTTATCATTTTGGAATTTAAAAAGGCCCTCACTTAATTAAAATTTTATGGTTTGGTTAGGTAATAACGGTAATAGTTTAATACGGTTTTCTGCTATTTTAAGGGTTTTAAAAAAATTATTGATACTTACATATTTTAGACACTCTTCTAAATAAAACGTAAGTGGCGCATATCCAAAATATTCCGTTTTTAAAAATATCAGTAAACAAACTTACGGGACTGGGGAGTGAAAAGGGGTGCTGGGTGGGATAAAATTGGTAAAAGAAAACTGAACATCACATGTAAAATTAAGTAAAAATTACATTTTTTCTCATATTTTTAAGAAAAAATATAAAAAATATGAAAATTGTAAATGCATAACCTAAAGTCCTAAAAGTAAGAAAAAAACGACTGAACGTCCGCTGTACCATGCAAAATATGGAAAACATTATTTGGCAACGTCGGAAGGGTCTGATTCTATTTATGAATGGATAAAAGAAAGTGGATTCATAAAGTGTGTATTAGCCTCAGGTTTAATTAAGGGATTAAAAAAAAGATTTAACTAGTTGTTTGAGTACACGCAGACAGAGAGAAAGGAATTTGATCTATAGGAGTTTTTCTCTGGCCCTTTAGGTCGAATGGTCAAGCGGCAAGGCTGCCTCTGTAAGTGCGTGCTCAAAGGTAGGAGCGAGATTTTTAATTTGATCTACTCACCTGACAACACTGTGCCACTGAGCGAGCAGCCAGTGAAAGTTGTTTTTGTGGTTATGTCTATTTTTGTTTATGTTTTTATTTTTTCGGAAATTTTATTATTACTCCTTTTAATATTAGAAGAAAGCTTATACTGTGTAGTAACTTAACGTTAATAAGATGATGTTCGCTAATTTGGGTTCTACTGTTTAAGGTAAGTAAAAGTTTTTTTACTGTCACTACAATAAATATGTCACTTGCAAAACCAATAGCAGTTTTTAGAATGGCATCATAATATATATCATACGAGTGTTGTAAAGTACTTTGCAACACTAGTGCTGTAAAGTACTTTGCAACACTACTGTGATATAACGCATTTTCTATGCATGAAATCAGTGTGCTATTTGCTATTTTCACAAGTGGTCGTAGGAAAAAAATGTTTCATATTTGTTTATTATTATTATAGTTTTTTCTTGTAAGAAACGATCGATTAGCGTGCGATTTTAGATATCAAAAAATCAATAGAAATTGTGTAAATTATTCAAAGCACTATCGAAACTCTCAAAGAATTATATAAAAATAAATGTTTATCTCTCTTACCAATGCTCATATACCTGAGCCTTTCTTTTAAGTCAGGATCAGCAAAATATTCAATTTCAGATACATCTGAGATATCGCAGTCATCGAAATAATCTTGTTCTTCTAACGACTTCTTGCAAACAGTTATGCTCATTTTTATACACCATAAAGCAAAAACTTATTAAAAAATAATAATAATTTTCTTATTGTAAAACGTAATTTTTGTTATAGTGATAGGTCATTAATCAAAATTATTACCTTAAGTCAAAATAATTAAAATTACTGGTACATTATTTTAAATTTTAATAAAGAAACTTTACGGGGTGTCCATTTTAAAGCGAAACATTTTTATACTTTGGGCACTTTATAGAAGGGGAGCCCACGATGCTAAATGGGGATTTACACGAGCATTATAGAGATCTATTGGGTTCCAAGGCTTAGAAGATAAGAAGAAAAAATGTTCTATAATATTATTGTGGGGGAAGCGACTACCGGGTGTTGCTCCGTCGAGCGGGATATAGGGAATCCCATGTAAATTTTGAAGTGGTCCAATATTGGCTCCCCTAATTATTTTAGAAGAAAATATAATAAGGATTTTTTAAAGAGCACGAAAAGTTGTACCCAGTGTACAAATTTCAGCTCTTCTTAGTCTGCCAGCTAAGATATAAATGCTAAAATAAGTTATGACTCTCCTATCTTCTTACCCGCCTTGTATTATTAGAAGTTTATAATAAAATACTAGAAAAATTATTTAACCTCTTACTCTCAAGTTGTCAGATCAATGTCACATCATTTTTAAATAATGAACTACTTAAATCAAGAAAAAATCACTATTATAAAATGGTTTTACCAGGGAAATAGTTATCGAAGAGAAGCGGACATGTTTGTAATCTATTTTCCCAATAGGCCAATACCAAGTAAATGGACAATAGAACGGACGATAAAAAATTTGAAAATACAGGCACAGTAATCAATAATTGCAAATGTGAAGAAAATCGACGTGATCTTTCGCCAAACGATTTTTTCATGGGGACATTTAAAAACTAAGCTAACAATAAAAAATATGAAAATTTAGTCCAGCTAAGGAATGCTATTTCCGCTGAATGTGCCAGAATATCGATTTACCAACTAGCCAACGTAAGAAATGAGTTTTATAATCGTTTGGATTATTGTCTGGCAGTTAATAGAGGAATATTTGAGCAATCCTGATATTTTCGTCATAAATTGATTTCTAAATGTAGACAAATTTGTTTTATTGTCTTGCGTAACTGTGAGTGCATGTGTTGAAATTGACTGTAAACTAAAATGAAATGTGAGGATTCTTTTTGAAATTCCCGTATAAAATTGTTCAGTTTTGGCAATGACATTATAAATTAATGATCTAAATTGTCACTGATAAATCGATATGGTGTTTTTATTGTTGATTTCTAGAGTACAGGGTGCATAATGAGATACTACGTTGCAGAAGTATTAAGCAGTTTACTCTTTACTGGTTGGTTGAAAAATGCTGAAATTTTCATTTTAGGTGGAACTTACTGTGCTCTTCAATAAATCCTAATAGCATTTTTTTCTAAAATAATTAGGGGAGCCAATATTTGACTACTTCAAAATTAACATGGGATTCCCTATGTCCCGCTCGACGGAGCAACACCCGGTATAGATTTTTAAATATATCAAAAAATACTATTAATATTTCGGCTTGTGGAAATCGTTCGAGTCTTATCATATTATATATTTTATGTTATCCCTGAATTATTTTCTTTCAAATTAAAAAATAGCCACGTTTGAAAATGCTAATCTGACGTTTTTTTGTAGCTCACTGTTTCCTTTACGTCACTATCAAATTGTCAGATTAGTGAAATATCCACTGTTTAGCAAGTAATTAACTTATCTTATTTTAATCTGACGCGCTCGACAATGTCTGATGGATATATTTTTGTTTTTTTATGATCGGCCCCGTATATTATTTGGTGGAGGTACTTACGGGTATAAAGGTATCCTCCGGTATATTAATCTGCCGCGCTGTAGTAAATCCCAAAATCCCCTCTAGGGCTCCCTATTACTATATTAATAATGAGTACCTATAAGTACGTAACTTCCTGTTATTGACTGTTTAAACCAATAAAAAAACATTATTGTTTAGGTGTTTTTCTTCTTTTATAGCGCCCATAGTATAGTTCAGTATAATATATATATATATATATATATATATATATATATATATATATATATATATATATATATATATATATATTGTGAACACCTAGTACAAAAAGTATACATTTTGGGAATTTTAAAAATATACACATTTTGGGAAATTTAAATATAATTGGGTTACTTAACATTGGGAAATTTGGTACATAAAACAATACGTGAAGTGTCAAGGTTTAAAAAGTAGAAATCAAAGCAATTTTCTAGGTTACTCTTATAATAATAAAACAAAAACATTAAACAAGCAGAGTTGCCTAGAAATGCAAAACAAATACTGAAAAATTTAATATTTAAAGAGAACAAAATTTTAAGACAGGGATTGATTGTTTATCAGATAACAAGCAGTTAGTAAAGTCAAGTAGAGAGTTAAAATTTGAGTTAAGCCCCCGTACGGGCTATCCCTAGGGATATGCCCGTACTAAATTTAATTAGTTCAATAAGTTAAGTTGGTTTTTAATGCAAAGTTAGTCTTGATGGTCCACCGGTCTCCATGGTTCAAGAAGATAGTTCCATATGGTACATTTGCCCAAGTGACGTCAAGTAGTATTTCAAAATGTCAACGTCACATATGGTGGAAGCGCCCCCGTTCCCAGTGACCTTTGTGAAACGTCGGTTATGGTAAGCTGTGCCCGCCCCAGTTCCAGTGCCCTTTGTGAAGCGATAGGAAAAGTCGCTCATGGTACGCCCTTCCTGCCCCTCAGTGTATTTGTGGAAGAAAATGCCATATATATGGTAAAGGCGTCCCGTTCCCCGGAGAAAGAAATGTGTGTGAAGTGACGAAGATGGGAAAAAATATGTTGCGTAGCGTAGCTGCAAGGAGGTAGCAGCGTAGCTACAAGAAAAGGAAGATAAGGTATATCTTCAGTTTTGAAATATGGCTAAATGGTGTTAGCCAGAGTTGATAAAGAAGAATATGGAAATATATTTATTTGCGTCGAAGTTGTATGGTACGTCGTGAAGACGGAGTTCAGAAGCAGCATGAGGCTGCATTAGCACTGGAAGCCGCAGCTCTAGTAAGGGGAAGAGCTCTGAAGTATGGTCTTGAATGGTGGGGTACAAGACAGTTAAGCGGCCCTGAGAAAGCTTAGGATATGGGTAAATTGGCACGCGGCTGCAGTAACCTGATGTAGAAGAAGAAAATGGGAATGAAAGGCAGACAATGGTACGTGGAGAAGTACGGGACAAATGGCCAATGGAACGCACCATCAAGGACATGGACAGGCAGGCAAGGTGGACGCAATTTTTTTTATAAAGGCTAGTATAAGAAGAATGTGGAATATTAGGTTAATTTCTAAGTATAAATATAAAAAAAATTGATTTTCTTTTTATGTAAGAGATATTTTTTTGTTTTTAAACTATCCAATAAATTTAAAAAGAGCAAAAGATAAAAAGAAAAAAATCACCTAATTAATAGTACATGTAAAACATAGTTAATTATTTTCTTTCCCACTGGTATATTAAATAAATCATTGAATTACCTTTTTAATGGTTCAACGTTTTGCTGACGAGACAAGGCCAAGTTCACTTTTATTGTTACAGGACAGGTCAGTTTTAAATAACACAAACTTTTTTTTCTTATTTAGCTGTTTGTGTAGTACATAAATATCTAGTAAACTTAAAGATTAATAAAAAAATTACAATTTATGAGTAACAATAATTAGGTCATTTTTTGTCTAAAAATAATCTTACCGTTAAAACTATATTTATTTAAAGTACCTACTTAAAGAAAAGCTTAAAAAAGGTTTTTAACAATTAAGTTAAAATCTTATTTGAACTAATTATTTTAGCAAAAACATCTCTAGAACTTTTTAAATAATTATTTTAGATAATTTATCCGGAAGAATTTTTTAAAATTTCAAAAAAAAGAGTCATAATGTTAAATATAACCTAAATGAATTATTTTTTAGAAAACAAAAACTATTTTTACATTTTTCGTGCATTTTTTTGAAAAAAATAATTGGCAAAAACAAAAATTTAATAAAACATTAAGATTATTTACGATAAATATAATTTATATAATAAGTAACATAATGTTAGGTTTTAAATATTTGTAAGCTATATGGAACTATCGTTTTTCGATAATATTGCTAATTTTTTTTTTAAAGTTTAAAGTAAATTTGTCTGATTTCTAATAGCGTTGTGGGTCCAACGCTTTCAGGGAAGGGGCATATGTGAACACCTAGTACAAAAAAGTATACATTTTGGGAATTTTAAAAATATACATTTTTGGGAAATTTAAATATAATTGGGTTACTTAACATTGGGAAATTTGGTACATAAAACAATACGTGAAGTGTCAAGGTTTAAAAAGTAGAAATCAAACAATTTTCTAGGTTACTCTTATAATAATAAAACAAAAACATTAAACAAGCAGAGTTGCCTAGAAATGCAAAACAAATACTGAAAAATTTAATATTTAAAGAGAACAAAATTTTAAGACAGGGATTGATTGTTTATCAGATAACAAGCAGTTAGTAAAGTCAAGTAGAGAGTTAAAATTTGAGTTAAGCCCCGTACGGGCTATCCCTAGGGATATGCCCGTACTAAATTTAATTAGTTCAATAAGTTAAGTTGGTTTTTAATGCAAAGTTAGTCTTGATGGTCCACCGGTCTCCATGGTTCAAGAAGATAGTTCCATATGGTACATTTGCCCAAGTGACGTCAAGTAGTATTTCAAAATGTCAACGTCACAATATATATATATTCAGAGTAAAAGGCGTGGGGCGCATTTTACTATTTTTTCATAACTTTTCCCTCATAGATATTTACAAATGAAATAATTATAACATTTAATATATTAAGCACCCCACGCTTTTATTCTGAAGTGAATTATTCTGTTATTATCTTAAATTTTATTATAATTCTATTTTAAGGTATATAATTATGATTCATTGTTTGCCCTTTTATTACTGTAATACAAACTCTTTGTAACGAAAAATTATTTTTAGTTCGGTTGCATATAAAAGCGTGTTTTTTGAGTTTTTTTAACTATTATTTATTTTTCATTTTTTGTTCGATATATCAATTAGTTTTCTGCGGACATGTGATATTGAAATGTTCCACGAACTATTTCGTAATCTAATCATTTCATTTAAAGCTTTACTGTTGCATGGGGTTTCAGAACGCAACTACTCCGAACAAGTTTCTCGCAGCCTTATGCTGAGAGTACGTCCGAAACTTCACGCATGCGCAGATCGCGCACTAGCTCTTTCTCTGTTACTCTCCGACAGAAAATCTATAAAGGATTTTTATCCTGGCAATCCTAATCAGGATAATGGGATACTGTTTGCAGATTATTGCATTGTCATGGGTCCTTGATACGTGTGCAAAGTTTCAAAGAAATCGAATCGCTGGAAGTTGGTGAAAATTAATCTTAAAAATTCCGTTACATACATACATACATACAACCCAAGCTAATAAAAGCGTGTTAAAAATATAAATAATGAAGATAGAGTTCCGGGAGTTACTCATAGACAAAATTATTATAAGGAGTCACTTTTTTATTGGATTTTTTTCTCTTTTTAAGATCTTTTTTCAAAATTCCTTAAATGTCTTTATTTTTAATCTTATTAACAAAAAGCACATTTTTTTCTTTCTCATTTTGTTACTAATAAAAGCTTAAAAACATTTTTCTAGATGTCATTCCAAATCGAATGAGTTGTCGCACATATTTTTAGGAACTTTATTTTCATTTAACACGTTTTTGAACTTGCTGGTTAGACAGGCTATAGTGTAAAGTAAGTAAAGGATCAAAAAAATTGAATAAAACAAATGGTATTTAATTAAAAATCTATTTTTTTATTAAATGTTCACAAATTTGTTATTCTAAATAAAACAAATTCTTCCGGTAGCTCATTCATTATTACTTCTTAACTAATGTAATATTTTTTATATAATTAAAAAATAAATCTAAAGCAACACAAAAACACACAATATTAAAAAAAATTATAAACTGTTTTTGGTTATAACTTCTACTTATCAAATGACCTAGTATTCCAAAAGGTGGCCAAATAAGAACAGCAATTCCCTTAACCGTTTTCTTATTGGGCCACCTATCCTGGGTCACTCTGTATATTGCAGGAGAGCTGGAACCAATTTTTGGGTAGGTATTTAAGGCAAGCTGGGAACTTTTCACATACTTGTCCTATTATATCCCAACACGGAACTGCAGTCCTGGCTGGTATAGAAGGAACAGTTTAAAAATAATGTAAATTCGGTGCTCTTTGGTAAGAAAAAAAATCACAAAAAGTTTAAAGCAAATAAATCGGCATGCTTGTCTTCGCGGCCGCCTTTGCTATATTTGTTTTATGATATGCCGGTTGATGCAGCTGGTCATCGCACTATGGGATAGAAATTAATTTTTTGGTCAAAATTCGGAAACTTATTAATCTAACTTAAAATGAGGTGCTTTTTATTGGAAAAATATTATAAATTATTACAAATGCTTTTTGGGAACCTAAAACTTATTATATGTTATTATAAATGTACACCCTCCTTAACATTATTATTTTTTATTGTACAAAATAAACTAAAATGTCAGCTTGTTTGGGTAATTCGGTAGTATTCTAATCAGTAATTCGATGATTATTATCTCATATGATATACAGGGTACGACATTAGGTATAATTTTTTTATTTGGAATACCCTGAATATTATATCATCATAGAGATACATCTTCCCAACTTGTTTTATTTTTTAACGTATAAAATAAATAAAACACACTGTTTTGTTGGGTAGATTCAGTAGAATCCATATCTTTCATCAGAATGCTTTTATCTTTTAAGATATACAGTGTAGGACACAAAATATTAATTTTTAAAATGGAAAACCTTGTAAATTATAAAAAAATCTTGTATCTGTCCTTACACTCAGAAGTAGCAAAAAGTAGGAAGGCAATTGTAAGTACAAAAACTGATAAAGAAAAAGCTAAAAAAATCTTTGACAAAAGTAGCGAGACTTCGCGAGACTGCATCGGAAACACAACAATAGCTCTTATTATTTAAACTCTTACTTTTTTAGTAAACAAGGCTAATAATAAACTAGGTAGATTAAATGTTGTATATTTATGTTTACTTAAAATACATTTTCAAGTTTCTTATTACCCCAATAGAAGTCGTCAAAACCTTTTATAATTTTGTGTAGTTTGGAGTATCTACTTGGAAATACACATCATGAGCCATTAAAATTTCAAAGTTGCTTTTTGGCCAAAATAATGGATTTCTATCCCATAGTGTATCGGCGTATCGCTGTAAAGGATAGCGGCGCCTTTGTATAAAATAGTCCGATTGCAGGCGGCCTTTTTTATGTTTTTTGTATTATTTTCAAAGGGTACCGAATTTGCGCTTTTAAAATGTTTTTACTATAAGTAGCGGGGCTAAAGTAAAACAAATAAATATTAATTTTTGTTTTCTAAAAATACAGGGTATTTCCTAACTACGGTACGAAACTTAAGGGGATGCTTTCTTATGTCTCTTTATGAATAAAAACTTCCCATTAACTTGATTCCATTGTGAGATACAGGGCGTTAAAATTTTCAAAAAAAGTCAGTATCTCTTAAATATTTTAGGAATCCTTTAACCGATTTGGATAAAATGTGGAACACTTATTTAATTTAATAAGGCGCGGGTAAAGCTTTGCCTTGATTAGTATTATTGGGTCCAGTGGCGTCTCAGTGGGCACCACAGCCGATATTATTGTGAAAACAAGTACGCCACTGACTTTTATTGAAGTTTTAATATTTTTTTCTTAAACTCTTAACAATTTAACCTTTTTAGTCCCTTGTTTTTTTGTATCTACCTGCGTACTTTCTTTTCACAATAATATTGGCTGTGATGCATGCCCACTGAGAGCCAGATTTCAACTTTTTTGAAAACTTTAACCCTTGTATCTCAGAATGAAAGCAAGTCCAGATATATGTTTTTAGGAACTTTTTTCATAAAAAGACATAAGAAAGCACCCCTTAAGTTTCGTAACCGTAGTTAGAAAACATTCTCTATTTTTGGGACTCAAAACATTAATATTTCTTTTTTTTTGCAATAACTTCGCTACTTAGCAGTCAGCATCAATTTTAGGCGTTTAACCAATTATAACCACGGTAATAATTGTGACAACTATGACGTATAATACATTGTTTAAACGTCAACATAACCGATTGGTAAATACCGTTTTAAAATTGGTTCTTCGTCTAAAATTAATGTCTGTCTGCAGTTCCGTGTTGAGGCATAATAAGACAAGTATGTAACAAGTTCGCAGCTTGCTTCAAATACCTATCCAAAAACTGGTGCCAGCTCTTAGACCACTACTTTTAAAGTGATGTTGATTTAGCTTTAACTTTGGTCATTACTCTTATCTTTTTGAAATGAAATATTTATTTTATTCTCTTCGTCCTAGTTAGCACGGCTGAACTTATCCTACATCATCATACAGTATGTTGCTCAGAAACATTGGTGTAGGCAAGCTGTGTACATACATAGAGCATTACTAACGCCAGTATAATGTACTCCAACACGGACACCAAAAATCCAAAGTAAAAAAATACTGGTTACAGAATCTCCAGCCTCCGATAAAAAAATCCGGTTTCCATTCCACTATTATGTTCACAGAAGCTAAAAAAGTTAAGAGGTCATATCCAGTAAGAAGACCAAAAAAGCCAATTTTCGTATATTTTTAAAAAGCCCTTTTAACTTATTTTTTAAATTTTGTACATATATTTTGTACACTTTTAACAATAGGCGCATTCAGCAGGACTCAGCCGCTTAGCAGCTGGGTAAGCGGGTGTTAAAACAGTCAAATTAAACCAATGGGATGGCTTTATTTTGACAGTTTTGACACTCCGGTTACCCAGCGGTTAAGCAGCTAAGTACTCCTGAATGCGCCCAATAACTTGACATATTTAATTTGTCAGAAAGAACATTGTGAAAGTCTTTGTAGCCGATTGCCAGGTGCTTCTCTAAAAGACGTTTTTACCTATCTTAATTAGTTTTTGAGAAAATGGCTTTTGAAAATCCCATATTAACCGCCATTTTTATCGATTTGTTAAAAAACAAATAATGGTAGAAAACGGCTAATGTCATCTTTTATACGTATTTAATAAACCTTATATTTTTTTCTCTTTTGGACAAACCACGAAATACTAACGTACCGTGGGTGTCTTAAGCGAGGTAAGAGGGAGTGTGTTGACACGGGACTTAAATACTTGAAGATTTTGGGGGAAGGAAAGACCTCCGCGGGCAAGAGGTTCCACAATCTAGAAACTCTAGGGATAAAAATACGAACAAAGTGAGAAGTTCGGGGCCTGTCCAGTTGGACCGTATCACGAATGCATACGCGCGGAACTACGGAGTTTCTCTGTTAGGAACCGTGAGTGGAGGAACTATACTGGACAATTCTTCAGAGCAGAAGCCATAGAAGTACCTATAAAAAGCGATAAGTTCCCCACAGCCCGACGATGGGCAAGAAAGGGAAGCCTTTCTGTAAGTGAAGGATCATTAATGAGACGAATAGCTCTTCTTTGAATAGAATCAAGAATGCTAAGGGTTGTGGGGGACGCCATGCCCCAGATATGGGATCAATATTCCAAGGGTGGTCGGATTTGGGACACATATAAAGTGTATAAATTAGAAGCGGAAAAATACTTTTTGGCTCGAAAGAGAAATTCAAGCTTTTTGAAGCTGCCGTGGCTATAGATACAATGTGTTTATGCCAGTTAAGGTTACTTTCAAATGTGACGCCCACAAGATTGAAGGTGTCTTTGCTCTGTAAAACTTGGCCGCTCATAAGTAGAGGATGAATATTTGATGACTCCTTTCGCGACAAGGAACATGATTGTGTTTTGGATGCATTAAAATGGACGAGATTTTTGGCGCCCCAATCCAATATTAAATTAAGATCCTGCGAAAGAGATATCCGCATCGCTCTGCGTTTGTTTTCCAAGTCAGGTTTAGTGATGGGTTTAGGAACATGAAAACTGGAGTGAAGGGGTACTATCGTCGGCGAAACTATGAATGGAATTGTTGTGGACGAGAGAAGGTCGTTGATGTTAAGAAGAAACAATGTTGGTGCCAGAACTGAGCCCTGAGGGGACTCCAGCATTTACTTGGTGAAAGCTTGAAGAATGGCCGTCCACAATAACTGATATACGTCGATCAGATAGATAACTAGAGAGCCAAGAACAGAGGTTAGTTGAAAGACCATAGGAGGGAAGTTTATTAAGAAGTACGGCATGCCAGACCTGGTCAAAAGCTTACCGTAAAAATACAATTTCGGTTCTACCGGAGATGCCACAAAAAATGATTTTAGACAGAAAAGAACTTTAATAAGTTAAATGAAAACCACTACCTTTTAAGCTTTAAATTTAAACATAACACTTATTTCTTAATATTTTTTTGTTAATTATCTCCTATCTCTAAACCTAATGGTTAGTTCTGGTTACTTACTAGATATTTTACAGGGGTAACTTTTATATTCTATCTCTAAACTTAAAAGTTTTTAAGATAGTTTACGGGGTGGCTCGTATTAATTAGAATACAAAATTTATACCTATTAATCCCCAGATAAGTAATGAAACACCAAGAACGGCCAAAACCACTGGTTGCCTCAGAGGTTTGCAAATAAGGGTAGCCATAAATGCGATCTGAAGAATTCCACCCACGACCAAATATGTGGGCAACCAAGTGTTCGTGGGACAGAATTGCATAAATCCCAATCCCACTATAAATTTGGTCACTGGAAGAATTAAATGGGTGATTATGCACATTCTTCTTAAACCTAAAATGCAAGAATCAATGAGTGTATACAGGGTATTGGCATGGGCGGTCATATCAACTTTTCAAGGTGGGGCCATATCATCATTAAATGCCCATATTTGCGATTAGATATGTTTAGATAAAAAAAATATTCGGTTACAAAAGATGTGGCATGAAAGGGGGAGGATGATCTCCCCTTATGACCGCCTGGGTATTGGTAAACATATACGGTGCATCAAAAACAACATTTCTATTGTCAAGCTTTTTTTTAAAGCAATACCCTGTATATTTAAACAAATCTTGATTTTTGATTGAATCAAAAATGTATTTTATTTCATACCGTCCAGTAAATCCACTTACCCTGCATTAATTTGGGGCCGGTAAATTGCACATTACGGTACCTGGTACCGTAATGTGTTGCCTAGGAACGCTGTCATGTATCATAATAAATGTCCACGTGATCATTCTTGTCATGCCTTGATTAATCTCATTTTGGATGCCAAACTGAAATTAAATCTTTTAATACTCATATATTAAGCGATTTTCATCTGATATTAGGATATATAGGAATTTCAACTTGTAATAAAAATATTTTTTTACTAACTTTAGTAAATAAAAATGATTAGATTTCTGCAAAACAGACTTCTTATTACATTTTTTAAAGTTTTTGTTTAACTAAAGTTGGTAATTTCTATTTTATTTAAACCTATATCTAGCGTTACCTATTTAATACCATTTAGGAACTTCTACTCGTAAAATATATTTTTCTACCAACTTTAGTTAATGCAAATAATCATACTTATAGTAGTATGAATTGGTCTAAATTAAAAAAAAATTACCAAATTTAGTAAAACAGAATATTTTTGAAAATGTAACAATAAGTCTGTTTTATAGTAATATGAGAATTTTCATTAACTAAAGTTGGTAGAAAAAATATATTTTACAAGTAGAAAGTTCTAAATATATTAAATAGGTAACGCTAGATATAGGTTTAAATAAAATAGAAATTACCAACTTTAGTTAAACAAAATACTTTAAAAAATGGAATAAGAAGTCTGTTTTGTAGTAATCTAATTATTGTTATTTACTAAAGTTGGTAAAAAATATATTTTAAGTACAAGTAGAAATTCCAATATATCTCAATATCAGATGACAATCAGCTTTAATCTATGACTATTTAAAGATTTAATTTCATTTTGGCATCCAAAATGACATTAATCAAGGCATAACAACAATAATCACGTGGACATTAATAATGATACATGACAGCGTTCCTGCAACACATTACGGTACCAGGTACCGTAATGTGCAATTTACCGTCCCCAAATTAATTTAGAGGTAAGAGTGGATTTACTGGACAGTATGAAATAAAATACTAAAAACGCTATGCTATACGTCAATTATTTGTGGTTTTTGAGATATCCGCAGTATGTCAATGTACTCATTAACGGTAAAAAGTAAAGAAATACGGACATATTATGATTTTAATTATTTTAAACTATTTCTGTAACCGTCAAAAGTTACGATACGTAAAAAAAAATAATATATAAAGAAGGTATAATGCAGATAATGTAACTTAACCTTGAGTATGATGCTCGATGGGATTTGGTAATTTAGGAGCTAAAATGCGAAAACATATTATTATTTCTTGTATTTTTATTATCTATTCTTTAAAAAAGAAAACTTACCATCAAGAGAATAATCCTTCCAGGCAGCATCCATTTGGTCTTCCATTTTCGGAAGAGCCATTCTGCTCGGTTTTTGGAGGCATAAAAGAATATTTAACTCATTTAAAAAAATCTACATACAATTGGAAATAATTAATTAGACTTATTTGAAAAAACAAGATAAAAAGTATTTTTGGTATAAGTGCAAGCTCACTAAAACACAAGTTTGATAAAATTACATTTTTGGAAATTTACTTCAAAGAAAATATAAAGGGTTAGATTTCTTTGTCAACCACTAAACATTATGTCAAAATGAGTGTTTCTATGAAAACCGTAACTTAAGTAATAATACTTAAAAAATATTTGTTTATAAAAGGTCTAAAGAACATGCCACCACACGTTCCTTTAGTACGAGACCTAGTGAACCCTTTGAGTAACGTTAGACCTGTAAGGTTGGAAATTTGTATAGTGACGAGTATGAGTCATTTCATGCTAAGTACGAAAATCATCACCTGGCAGGCATCAGCCGTGCACATCATCACCCTGTAAATTTTTGAAAGTTTTAAAAAATTATAAACACCAAAAACCTTTTTTTTAGATTTTAATAAAATTTTGCGTTGGTATTTATAGCATTAAGGGGTTAATTTACCTCTAACCTAAATATATTTATGGTAATTTTCTAGAAACCCGCGACAACTCGATTTTAACGAAATTTGATATACGGTGGTTTTTTGGGGCGCTGATCACGAATCTGAAAGAATTTTTGGCGGAAACGTTTCGTTCTCGAGATATTCATCATGAAATTTCAAATTTGAACTAAGCTTATTTTCACTATACCTATTTCCCCATCTTTTTGCACACAATTCTTGATTTAAAACTAAAGTGTCACAAAATATTTGATTTTCACCTTTTAAAACCTCGTTTTTCTACGTTTTTTTACATTATTTTTGCATTAAATTGCGTGGCTTTTCTTTGATAATGCGGCAACCATACATACACATACGGCTTCATGGCACACTGGGATGTGAAATGATTCAAAGTACAGCTATGCAATTTAATGCAAGAACTAATGTAAAATACGTAAATAAATAATAGTTTAAAAAAACTAAAAAACACGCTTTTTATATGCAACCGAACTAAAAATTAGAAAATAATTTTTCATTACAAAGAGTTTGTCACTTCAGAGATAAAAAAGCCCGTTAGAGGGTGCATTTACTATTTTTTCATAACTTTTCCTCATAGATATTTGCCGAAACAGAATAATTATAACATTTAATATATTAAGCACCCCCACGCTTGCGCAGATCACTCGCGCCTAGCTCTGAAGCTCGCTTGCTCTTTCACAGAGGATCTGTAAAGGAATTCTATTTATCCTGGCGGTCCTAATCAGGATAACAGAATACTGTTTTTAAATTATTCCATTGTCATTGGTCCTTGGATACGTGTGCAAAGTTTCAAAGAAATTGAATCGCTGGGAGTTGGTAAAAATTAGGCTCAAAGATTCCGTTACATAGATAGATAGATAGGTAGATACAACTCAAGCTAATAAAAGCGTGTTAAAAACGGGGTTTTAAAAGGTGAAAATCAAATATTATGTGCCACTTTTGCTTTAAATTAAGAATTGTGTGCAAGAAGAAGGGGAAATATTGTAAAAATAGGACTAATTTAAATTTCGAGTCTGATGATGAATATCTCAAGAACGAAACGTTTCCGCCAAAAAATTCTTTCAGATTCGTGATCAGCGCCCCAAAAACCCCGTATACCAAATTTTGTCAAAATCGGAGTTGCCGCAGGGTTCTAGAAAATTACCATATTTATTAAGTCCAGTGGCGTCTCAGGCGGCATCTAAAGAAATACTTCTGACAAATAATAATAATAAAAATGTTTTTTTGCAGTTGGAAACTACAGCGCACTAACATTTAAGTTTAAACTTCGTAGAGAAGTCGGTTACTACATCATGGATTACTTTTTACCATCCATGTTGTTGGTGGTTACTTCGTGGGTGACTTTTTGGTTACAAGCAGATGCCAGTGCTCCAAGAGCTGTCTTAGGTAAGGTAGACAATGCATTCTGTAGGTTTTTAATTATTTTTTTAACATAAAAACTGATATACAGGGTGATCACTTTTAAGTAGGCACTATTGCTAAGTTCTTTATTATTAGAGATCCGTAGTCGGTTAAATTAGCAAAGTATTAGCATTTTTTTTAGGTGAATAACGTGTTGCCAACAAAAAAACAATTAAACATCGGGTTTTCGATTTATTGCAAAAAATATACTTTTTTAAATGGAAACACCCTGTATATTATATCACTATTCAAAAGATCCATCAAAGACCATTAAGAAAAGTCTTCTTGTGTTATACATTTTTAATAGTTTCGGAAATATGGCCATCCTCGGGAATTTTGCATTTTGAAGTAAAACACCCTGTATATTGCATTACCATTAAATAGATATTTTAAAGAGCTTTAAGAAAATACCACATTTGATATGTCTATTTCTTATAGTTTTGGAAATATGACCATCCGAATCTAGAAAATTATATTAAATTTTCAGTATTTTTACAGCTTCAAGCTATAAGCACTAAATTTAGTGTGGAAGATAAAATAGACATTCGAGAATTATTGCACAGTGAAATAAGGCCAGGCACTAATAATACCGGCCTTATTTCGACATCTGAGCTTGCGCAGATGCATGGTAGGATAAGGACTCCCTTAATAAGTATAGTGCCTGGCTTTATTTATGTCGGTTTTAGGTAGTGCCTTATTTTGGTCTTATTTTAACTGTTCGTGTAAACCGAACGGCTTCCGAACACAAAATCGAGAAGTTTTTAGAAGAAAAAATATTCAAAACCTTGCTTTTCAAATGTAATTCTGTAATTGTGTTAAACTAAACCCTACAACATAAAACAATAAAGAAAAACAACTAAAATGTTTTCCCCTTCTTTTTAGGTTAATGGTACTGTCAACATGATTTGAAATAACTCTAAATTATCACTCTTTCCGTGATCTTCGAGTAGTGCGGTTCATGTTTACGTAGAGGTCTACATAGACCTCCCGGGTAGGCGATTGAAGGCATCGTACGAGCGTGGCTGTACCCCTTGGGGATCGAGAAAAGATTCACGCTAAATTGGGGCTTCTTTCTTCTGGGGCTAAGCGCTGTGAGTGAAGATTCCTAAAGCCTGAAGTTTTTGCGTTTTGGTGTTGAACACATGGTGTCCTCGTATGGTCGAGGAGGTGCGCACGCCTGCGGAAATACGTCAGGAATGAAAGTGACGGTTATGCGCGATACCAGTAGCAGCCGCTGGCTAGATAGTCGCAATTTATGCATTGCATCGAAGAAAAACAATAAGTATTAACAATTAAAAGTGAAAAGCTCGGGAACCACCAGGGGCACAGGCCCGACTTACTGGAGACTCCCACCCAGAATACAACCCCCTCTCACAGAGGGACGTACTGGCAATTGGACCTTCGAGGACCTACGTCACAAACAAAGAAACAACAACAACAACTCTAAATTATGGGTACAAGCACTATTTAAATAAGGCCGGTATTAATAATACCCGAGTTTAATAAGGCCACTTGCAATAATTCACTATTAATATCTTTTATTTTTTTGATTTATTGGCCATATTTCCAAAACTATATGAGTGAGAGTCAAAAGTGGTATTTTCTTAAAGCTATTTGAAATATCTATTATATTTGTTATCAATGTTTCACGCACTTAAAAAATTAAACGTGTTTTTAGTTTCTTTAATAAATGTTTTAACTTGTTTGTTTAAATAATTAATCTATAATTACCAGGTACATCGACTATGCTGTCATTTATAACATTGAACGGGGACTTACCAAGAACTTACCCAAAGTTAGCTATATAAAGGCAAGTGAAATATGGTTTTTGGGCTGCACCTTTTTCATATTTTGCTCGATGGCTGAGTTTGCATTTGTTAATGTAATTTGGAGGCGAAGGTAAGTTAACAATTTAAATTACTGTAAATATTAAACATATCACCCATATAACATTTTTTGCCGGCGTTGTACATTTAATTTACTGGCATTGCCAACACTCTTTAATGGCAAGGCATTGGCAAAAAGGTATCAAAAAGACGCGAAAGTGGGCAATTGGCCGTTATTAGGCCACGTGTTGCAGATAAAGTGATGGCATCCGTCATTAATAATTTATGATGAAAAAATGCGTTTAGGATGATGGCTTCCATCATTAATAAGTTATGCCAAAAATGCGTTTAGAATGATGGGATTTATCATTAAATAAGTATTGCAAGTTTTATAAGTTGAATGTCCCAAAAATTAAATAACATATTTAGAATTTTGTAATCGAAAAAATTAGAAAAAAGGCAGGAAAACTTTATCAATAAAAAAATTACATAATTTAAATTTTTATACCGTAACAATAAACCAAAAAAATAAAAAGTATGTAATAAAATTTAAAAAAGATAGTAAATCAAAGAAAACACTTTAAAATAGTAAGTATTTAAGGGACACTTACACTCAATTTTTAGATCCAAAACATAGGGAAAAATATTTTAAAGAAGTTAAATGTCAAAAAAAAAAACTAATAAATATATATCATTTTTTTATTAACACGTCTTTAAAACTTTTAATAAGGCAACTCCCTGATTTCATATAATTTTTTAGGTAACTACAAATTTAAAAGGTATTAAACGAAATGTTTACAGCTCCTAACAGTCTACTTGAATAACCCGCCTTCTTGACTAGCCATCACCAATTAATTACACAACACACACTAATTAGGTTATGAATACACTTAATTATGTCTACTAAAAACTCTTTTCTTTAAAAAAGAAACTAAAAAGTTAGAAAACCACGTAGAAAACTATTGCACAAAGCGGCCAAACAAAAGCAAGGTTGCCTCATCTGTCAAATTGTCAAATCTTGTATTTCGGCTAAGCGGGAAATTTGAATTTATCACCTTCGGTCGAAATCGACGAAATTAACCTAGCTAATTTTACCATCATTTTATTTTTATTCTCGCAAAAATACATAATAAACATTTTGTTTAACTTAATTTTTATTTGCATGATTTGCATCAATAAAATGTTAGGAAAAGGCCATTTTCTTTAAATTATGTAAAAAAACATAAAATAATGTTGTTTAGCCGCCATTATAAATAAAACAGATCAAAAAAATTGCTCGAATGTTAGTTAAATACCAATGTTAATAATATGGTTTGAAAAGTATAAATATGCGTTGAAAGTTTGCCTTCAAAAAGCCAATATTTATTTGCCTGCAACAAAAAGGCATGCTTTATTTAATCAGGATTGGTATGCCGCCATTTTTGTATGCTTGCCGGCAATTCGCCTGCATGTCAAATTTATTGGCAATTGAGTGTTTATTTACGGTTAACTTTTTAATGCGTATTAGATGTTGGCATAATATTGCCACCAATTGCCAATGCTTTACCAGCAATGCCAATATGAAAAATATATATTGCCGGCAAATGGTGGTTGCTGGGCATCTACCAGTGTCTCCAATGCGGTCCAGCAATGATATGAAATTCATGATCCTGTTTAGTTTAGAACAAATTTGATCTCTTGACTTTTTTGTTTAATTTACGGTTTTCGCGGAAATAAATAGAAACCATTTTTCGGCATGGTCAGCTTGTATTCCTAATATAAAAATAACCTTCGGCAATTATTCTTAAATTAGATAGAAGTTTGACCATGCCGAGAATTGTTTCTATTTATTTACGCGAGATTAATTTGTACTAAATTAAACGTAAATTTAAAAAAAAATTATATTAGAAAAATACATTCGCGTACCATTTTTTCTTAAAAAATTTACCTTCAACCCCTTATGGACGACACAGGTAAAAATTATTTCTTGTTTGCCAATAATTATTTTCTAATGCAAAGGGTCCATCTCCATTTTTTAAATATCTGAATGGGTATAAAAGTTATTATAAAAAAAACAATATAAAAAAATTATACCCAGTAGTTAAAAATAAAAATAGAACGTTTAGGACTTAAAGTTTGTCGGTTGAGTTACTGGACACCCTGTATAAACGATTTTTGGTAAATGGACTACTTTTTAGGATTTCAATGAGCTATTAAAATAAATAACTAACACTTTGTGAAAATACTGTAAATTCATTAAGGTTTTATTTTCTAGAAAACAAGTTGAAGTGAAAAACCCAGCAGCAAATACATTCTCAAAGGCGCTGTTACTCCCAGTCTGGCAAGAAGACAACTCAGAAGAGCAGGCTCAGTGAATAGTCTCTATAAAACAAGATCTTGCACGAGTTTGAATGAGAATCAAGACAATGAAAAGCAGATAAGCCAGAATAATTATTTGACAGTGCATGTACGTAAAAAAGTTATATTTCTTAGTCTATTATACAGAGTGTCCGATAGTACACGGTGAAACCACATACAGGGTGGCCCACCTTATTCGACACGGTTTGTAGCTGGATAACCATGGGGTTTTTAAAAAGTAAATACTGAAACTTATACAGGTCGGATAAGGCCACAGTATAAAATTATTTTACTCTATACAGGATGTCTCAAAAGTGTGACGTATCAAAGTTTTATTTTTTTAAATGGAACACACTATATTATATGGCGGTTTTAGATTCTACATAAAAAAATAATTCAAGTTTCTTAATAGTACCAAGTGTCTAATTTTATTCGTTATTGTGATATTTGATTTTTTCAAACTGCAGGGGTGCAATTAAATTAATTTTATTTTAACAATATAAACTCCATAAACTTTAAAATTTGTAACAAGATTAGGAAAAGTCTGCCTTATCATATGTAGGTCATATCGGGATCATAGATTATACAGGGTGATCAAAAAATAATTTCAATTTTTAGAAAGTCAAATAGCAATATCTCTCTTATTTTAATTGGAACACCCTGTATTTTTACACCACATGATTACAAACCAAATACTCTTTCAAATGGTGTACCTATCTTTTATACTTTTTAAGTAAATTCCGTTTTAACATATTTTTATTCCAAATGTCTATTTAAATGTAAGTAGGATGTGAAATTTTTTTAAACTGACTAAAACACTAGTAATCAATAAATGGTCGTTGTTATTTTCATAAAAAATATTAATGGCTGCTATGTCACAGCCAACTTTAATTTAAATAAACATTTGGACTAAAAATTTGTAAAAAACAGATTTTACTAAAAAGCACAAAGATAGGTATAGGCACCCTATACACCATTTGAAAGAGTATTTATTTGTCATCATGTGACTTAAAAATACAGGGTGTTCCATTTAAAATATGAGAGATATGGCTATTTGATTTTCTGAAAAATTGAAATTATTTTTGATCACCCTGTACAATATTTGATCTGGATTTGACCTACGTATGATATGGCAGACTTTTTCTAATCATGTTACACATTTAAAAGTTTAAAGTGTTAAAGTAAAATCAATTTAATTTTACCTCTGCATTTTTCAAAAAAAATCACAAAAACGAATAAAATTAGACACTTAGTACTATAAACAAACTTGATTTATTTTTTAAAGTAGAATCTAAAACCGTCATAAAATATAGGGTGTTCCTGTTAAAAAATATAACTTTGATACGTCTTTTTTGAGACACCCTGTATAGACTAAAATAAATATAAAATAATTTTATACTGTGGTCTTATCCGACCTGTATATGTTCCAGTATTTACTTTTTTAAAAACCTCATGGTTATCCAGCTACAGACCGTGTCGAATATGGTGGGCCACCCTGTATATTAGAATTTATTCGAAATGTCAGAAGTTGATAATGTAAAAGTAAAACGTTTCGAATAATTTATTTAAAATTGATATCATCCAACTAAGTATTTTTGTAAAGCTTTTTGGTCGACCTTACTAATGGTGTCCCCTTACAAAAAAAAACATACATATTGTCTTACCCTGCATATTCTTAAGAGATAATAAAACTCTGATAACTAAATCGAAAACTAAAGAATTAACCCAATAAATAGTAATTTATGTAATAAGCGCTTTTTTACGAATGGAAAGTATAAAAATTTCCCAAAATACCATTTTATACATGTTTTATTTATCTAAACTTATTAATTTTAATTTTTGCAGCACAGCCATTATATTGTAACAAAAAATCATAGCCTCCTTATTTTTTAAGAGACAATTATCCTCTTCATAACTATGCCGTGATTTAATTTTTAGAAAATTTTATGTATAGTAAGAACATTTTAAAAGGGCAAATTCGGTACCCTTTGAAAATAATACAAAAAACATAAAAAAGGCCGCTTGCAATCGGAATATTTTCTACAAAGGCGCCGCTATCCTTTACAGCGACGCGCCAATACACTATGGGATAGAAATCCATTATTTTGGCCAAAAAGCAACTTTGAAATTTTAATGGCTCATGCTGTGTATTTCAAAGTAGATATTCCAAACTACATGTACGCAAAATTATAAAAGGATATGACGACTTCTATTGGGGTAATAAGAAACTTGAAAATGTATTTAAGTAAACATAAATATGCAAATTTAATCTACTTAGTTTATTATTAGACTTGTTTACTAAATAATTAATAGTTTAAAAAAACTAAAAAAACACGCTTTTATATGCAACCGAACTAAAAATTAGAAAATAATTTTTCATTAAAAAAATATTGTCATTTCATAGTAAAAAGCGTGGGGTGATAAATATATTAAATGTTATAATTATTATATTTGCAAATATCTATGATGGAAAAGTTATGAAAAAATAGTAAAATGCACCCCACGCTTTTTACTATGAAATGACAATATTTTTTTAATGAAAAATTATTTTCTAATTTTTAGTTCGGTTGCATATAAAAGCGTGTTTTTTAGTTTTTAAACTATTAATTATTTTTCATTTTTAGTTTCTGCTACTCTTGACAAAATGGCGAAAATTTTTTTAATGAACAAGAGTGGCAAATTTTAAAATTTTTCCAACAGATTGCAACTCACTAAAAAATTTCTTCTTCATTAAGTAGCAAAGTTTGAAATTTTGCCAACAGATGGCAATCCAGGCAATGTTTGGACCGTTGCCAATATATTGCAACCCACTAAAAATTTCTTCTTCATTTAATAGCAAAGTTTGAAATGTTGCCAACAGATGGCAACCTAGGTGTTGTTTTTATAATATAATGGAATTTTTTTTCCTGGCGATCCAAAAAAAGATAACGGGATACTGTTTGCAGATTATTGCATTGTCATGTTTCCTTAATACGTGTGCAAAGTTTCAAAGAAATCGAATAGCTGGAAGTTGGTTAAAATTAGGCTCAAAGATTCCGTTACATAGCCAGATAGTTACAACCCAAGTTAATAAAAGCGTGTTAACGGCATTTATTAACTGTTATTGTTCATAAAAATTGAACACCAATGGTGCAACTAACCCAATTGTGTAAAAGAACTTATTAATTTTTATTGTTCATAAAAATTGAACACCAATGGTGCAACTAACCCAATTGTGTAAAAACTAAAAAATTTCTTCTTCATTTAATAGCAAAGTTTGAAATGTTGCCAACAGATGGCATCCTAGGTGTTGTTTTTATAATATAATGGAATTTTTTTCCTGGCGATTAAAAAAAAGATAAAGGGATACTGTTTGCAGATTATTGCATTGTCATGGGTCCTTAATACGTGTGCAAAGTTTCAAAGAAATCGAATAGCTGGAAGTTGGTTAAAATTAGGCTCAAAGATTCCGTTACATAGCCAGATTGATAGATAGTTACAACCCAAGTTAATAAAAGCGTGTTAAAAAAGTAAAAGAGTTTAAATAATAAGAGCTATTGTTGTGTTTCCGAAGCAGTCTCGCGAAGTCTCGCTACTTTTATCAAAGATTTTTTTACCTTTTTCTTTATCAGTTTTTGTACTTACAATAATTGAGTGTAAGGACAGATACAAGATTTTTTTATAATTTACAAGGTTTTCCATTTTAAAAATTAATATGTTTTGTCCTACACTGTATATCCTAAAAGATCTGATGAAAGATATGGATTCTACAGAATCTACCCAACAAAACAGGGTTTTTATTTATTTTATACATTAAAAAATAAAGAAAGTTGGGAAGATGTATCTCTATTACGCTTCTAAGAATAATTTAAAATTATTTTTCAGATTTAGATGGTCATATTTCCGAAACTAATTGAGATAGACACATCAAATGTAGTATTTTTTTAAAGCATTTTAATACTCAGGATATTCCATTTAAAAAAATCATACCTATTGTCGTACCCTGTATATCATGTGAGATAATAATCATCGGATTACTGATTAGAATACTATCGAATTAATTAAACAAGCTGATATTTTAGTTTATTTTGTACAATAAAAAATAATAATGTTTAGGGGGAGTAAATTTATAATAACATATAATAAGTTTTAGGTTTCAGAAAGCATTTGTAATAATTTTTAATATTTTTTTTTTTTCAATAATTTTCCAGTAAAAAGCACCTCATTTTAAGTTAGATTGGTAAGTTTCAGAATTTTGACCAAAAAAATTAATTTCTATCCCATAGTGCGATGACCAGGTGCATCAACCGGTATATCATAAAGAAATATAGCAAAGGCAGCCGCGAAGACAAGCATGCCGATTTATTTGCTTTAAACTTTTTTGTGATTTTTTCTCTTATCAAAGAGTACCGAATTTACATTTTTAAACTGTTCCTTCTATACTTACTTTTTGTAAAAATAATACTAAAACAGTATAAATTCCTTTTTAATTTCTTAGTCATCCAAATTCATTACAACCATTAATTTTCAATAATTTCTAATAAATTTATTTGCAAACTGTTAAATTTTAAAACTAGTGACACATGAACAGAAAAAAATAATAACGAAATTAAAGGTAACTTGACCATTTGGTTCAGTCGATGTCGCGTTTACTGTTACATTGCATACATTGATATATGTTTGTTGAAGTAGGCATTGAAACAAATCACTAATTTAAAGTATGAAAAGAAATTCAAATATATAAATAAAACTTTTTTTTTTCTATTGAGGAAGAAAGAAAACTTATTAAATAATCTTATTTTCAGGCATTTCCGTCTTCGTTGCAGTCCATCCCCACCATTCGAACGCCCAACAGTCAAGATGAACTCATCAACATAGAAGACAGCGTGACGACCATTCCCGTTCCAGAGAATGGAAACGGCTCCATCGCTTCCCAAACCTGGACGACCATGACTCCCCAAGAGGTGTCTAACTGGATCGATAAGAAAGCCAGAATTGTTTTCCCGGCCTGCTTTATCATATTTAATTTGTTGTATTGGTCTTTTGTGTATGCCCTGTAAAAAGTCACACCGGGTGTCCCTTTTAAAATCAATTTATTTTGGATCGGACCTAAAAAATCTTGTCTGGTTTAATTACACAATCATGTTCGTTGTTGCGAAAAAAGTCTAGCATTACTACAATTGCATGCAGTGTAAAGAGTTCAGTAAGATACAAATATACAATGGGGATTTTAAAAGTCCCCCTTCCTTTACCTTTTGAATGGAACAACGATATTGAGGTCGAGTAAATTTTGGGCAAATGTATGTCACTTGAACTACTTTTTAGCATAAAAATAATTTCTGTCACGTGACCTAGTACCAAGGGGGCACTAGCAACTTTTTTTCCAAATGGAAAGGGAGGTTATGTAGCACCTCGTTTTAAAAGTCATTTGATTCTTTACTCAACGATACTTCGTTTTTGAAAAACGATTTAGCCGTTCCAGACTTAGAACCGTTTGAAATTTGACTTAAATAGTGTAAACCCAATGCGGTTTTAATGGCATTGGCTTCAGAGTTGGGCAGAATACTGAAAATCGGTATTCGAATACGAATACGAATACCGGAAAAAGAAAGTATTTGAATAAAACAAGTATTCGCATGCCATTCGTGGCGAGCAGTGGTGTAGTGGCTAGCGTGTCAGCCTCTTACCGCAGCGATCCGGGTTCGAATCTCGGAGTCGGACATCGGATTTTTAATAGCTCGTCACCTCACAGTTGGCAATGGCAAACCACTGTGTAGTATTCTGCCATTTCTAGGTAGTAGTTATTTAAAAATAACGTCCGTGGTGGCACTACCGCGTTGTCTAAAAGGTGCTGTGAAATGCAGAACTGCATGTTTCAGTGCTTGGACAACGTTGACGGAACAGGGGGAACGATGGGTTAAACATCTAATAACCCGACACCCACGGTACTCTGGCATTTAGGCATAAGCCTTCGTGAGATGTCATAAAGATAAAAAAAAATGAATACCCGGAATCGGTATTCGAATACTGGAAAAGAAAAGATTCGAATACTACAAAACAAAATCAATGACAAAATTAAAGAGAAGAAAAAAAAGGTCCTTATCTTTTTTCCCTATTTTGCTTCCCTTTTGTTACTTTTCTTATTCAAATCCTGACAATTTCAGTATTGGGCTACTACTTCGGTATTCGAATACTCGGAACGCCGGTATTCGAATACTCAAAAAATATTCGTCGAATACTTCTAAAGTATTCGAATACAGAATCCCGAATATTGAGCAAAATAGTATTCTATAGAAAACCGAATACCAAACACAAAAATGTGAAATATTCGAATACCGGCAAAATGTATTCTGAATACTATTCAGAATACTGAGTATTCGAATACGGCCCAACTCTGATTGGCTTGTAAGTCTAGAACGGCTGATCCGATTTTAAAAATAAAGTGGCGTTAAGTAAATATTTAGAAGGGCTTTAAAACGAGGTGCTACATGACTCCCCTTTCTATTCGAAAAAAAAAATTGCTTTTCCCCTTGACAGTAGGCCACGTGCCGGAATAATTTTTATGCCAAAAAGTAGTTACACCAAGTGACACCCTTTTACCCAAGTTTTATTCGACTCCGATATCTCAATCTATCCTATTCAAAAGTTATGAAAGAGAGAACTTTTGAAAACCGCACTGTATGTACAAATTGAAGCTAAACTACAAACACATGTAACTGTAAAACGAATGTGCCGATTTTTAAAAATAAAACAGCGATGAATAGAGAATTAAAAGGCCTTTACAATGAGATGCTATCTGACCCCCTTGACATTTGAAAAAAAGTTGCCAGTGCCCCCTGACACTAGACCACGTGGCCGGAATCAGTTTTATGCCAAAAGTAGTTATTAATACCCTTTTACCCAATCTCGATATCTTGTCCCATTCAAAAGATATTAGGGGGGCGAAGAACTTTTAATATCATCACTGTATACCAGGTAATTTACTATAAAACAGATGTTTTTGTTTTCTAATGATACAAGTGGAAATGAAGTGTTTTTATCTGATTAATGTGGTTTGTTATTTATTTTTTCATTTTATTTTAGTTATACATACACATTCTGTCTCCATAACGAAAATAAATACGAAAATCTTTAGCTAAATATACTTTAAGGGTATCTATTGCAATATGCCCCCTCCAATTGTCCCCTGATTTTATCTCTACCACTTACGCAGGAACAAATATTAATAAAGGGAGGTGTAACCCTTAAAGTTTACGCTATTTTTATCGTAAAAATAAATCTAAATATCAGTTTGTTAGGTTAATTCTGTAGTTTATAAATCAGTTATCATATTTTTATTATCTCTTTAAGTATATATGCAAGTTAGGACCTATAGTTTTATTACTTTGTATATTGTAGCTCCCTATCACCATTAAAATATTTTTTAAAAGCTTTAAAAACAGTTCCACGTTCAACACACTGAAAGTCAATTGAACGTATGAAACTGTCACGTATGAAACTGTCACATATATACGTCGTACCACTTTAAATCTTAAATAGGCAAAGCGAGACAAAATTTATGTTTATTCTTACATCAAAATCAACAGAAAATTTGTTCCTCTTAAGTGTTAACATTATGTATTTAACGATTACTATGAAATGTATTTTCATCTACAGACAGGTCCACGCTACTAGAAACATAGGCAGGGAACTGATTAATTTACTACTGTCCACTTCGATACTTATAAAAATAATATTTTAATTCAAAATTAAATCTTTGAATACATTCCATATTATCGCATCGTTTTTGCAAGTTGTGTTTACGTTTGCTCAAGTCAGGTGAATGTACATAAGTCAATTCGCCTAAGTATTTCCTATGTTTCTACTACAGTAGACCTGTCTGTATATGCCAATAAGAATTAATGTATGTCTCAAAAATCATCAAAAGCAGATTTATCAGTTTTTGCATTTTGATCCTCAATTATAATTTAACATACTTATCTTTTTATTCATTTTATAGAGTAAAAAATTAAAAAAGTTATGAAGGACTTGACGCCAGGTACGCTTAAAGGTCAACCACACAGAACCGCAACGAACTTACAGCCGTGCGTCTCGCTGGTAAAATCTAGGGGGATGAGGTGCAAAAAGCTTTGTATTTAATAAAACTGCAGTAATACCTATGACTCTGTTATACTACGCTTTAAATTACACCTGATCATAAAATAAACCTTCATAAATAAGGTATCATAGTTTTACCTATACTACACTCAAGTTTGGATAAAAAGGAACCTAGATAAGTAGGAAAATACAAAGTCGGTCTATATAAGGGCACGACATTCGGCCATATTGCTTTGACGTGTTATGACGTCACATCTCCCATTTTTCGGCCATGTTGTTCAGTGCCGGAGATATACAGTTTATTGTATTAGTAGAATAACCGTTTACACAACAGTTTTTATTTATTATTAAGTTGTAAATTCTTTTACTTTAAATAAAAAACATTTGGAATAACATCTTTTAACAAATATCACTACCAAAACAATGCAAAATGAAATGCACAAATTCTAGACGCCACTGCATTGATCATTAGCTTTGATTTTACCCAGTCTTGCCAACTTTTCTCCGTGGAGTGCCCTTCCTTGCGTCCCCGACCTCGAATCGCCTAAAAGTTGAGGATATGTCGCAACCTTATAAATATAAACTAACCTTGGGGAAATGTGTTTAATTTAAACAAAGAGATATAAATATATAAAACAATAGAGTCAGCTTGACAGAAAAGCTTTTATGTTTTTTGAGGGCATAAAAAGTGCTCTTGAATTTCTCCGTATTAATCTGCCCCACTTTCCTCTATCATTGTGAATCCGAGCTCGGTGCGGCCTTGGTGCGGGTATGTGTGGCCTGACCTAAAATGTCTAAAGAGCGTAAAAAGATACATCTGTGACAAGTGACAATAAAAATTAAATTAAAGCAAAATAGTGTGTTTTAATTAGATGCTTTTAAATATGTTTCTATCGTCAAATAATTATGTGATAATTTTTTTATCTATTTCATTAATTTATCAAGTGGAAATGAATTGCAATTAGATTTTAATAGGTTTACTTAGAATTAAGAAGGATTTTTTTTAAGATTACATTGATTAAATATTGTTTTTTTGAGGTATTTAGGTGTATCCGAAATAACAGCGCCTTATTGGCAACTGAGTAATTCTTAAAATACACACTTATTCAAAAAACAACATCCTGTCTATTATATAAAAGTGTACCTGTGTAATTGTTTATGTTTATATACAAGGTGGTATAAATTCGTGGTAAGTTTTTATTCCTGAATCTCTTAATCTTGTAATTTATATAGTCTTTAATTTATTAAATTGTAAATAATATTTTGTGAAAATATTAAAATGGTAAAAGTATCGTTCATTTGTTTTCTTCAAAGCAATCATCCCAAATTTTAAAATACTAGGGTAATTTTTAAGTTGATATATTCCTTTTAATACAGTATAGCAAGCAAGAAAATAAGAACATTTTTTAAATAAAACTGTCCTTTGTTTCCAAAATACAGGGTGTTAAAGATTTAAGAAAAAAATACCTTTTTTATTATAACCTTTCAACCACTTCAGATACATATGTCCACAAAATTTGGTACACTTTTTTAACCATTACATTTTTGCTGTAAAAGTGTTTTTTTTTAATTTAACCAGTGACGTTCGAACAAGATTTATATTAAATATTTTTCAAGAATAAAATAGTATGCCGCAGCTTTTTCTTTGAATTAATATTATTTTTAGAATAATTATTTACTTTGAGAGTTATTTGTTTCTTGATATTTTTTCGTACAACGAACGGTTTTCGTTTAAAAAATAAAAGCCATTTTGATGCACAGCAAAATCGCTAAAAACTGATATGGTGTTTTGTATGTAAAATTCATTTTTGTTTAATTTGTATTAAAAAATGTCAAAAAGCTACATTATTACAATTTAAATAATATAAAAAAATATTCTTAATAAAAATACAGTTATAATTTTTAATAAAAGTAAAAAACGAATTCTTCTGAACGCCACTGGTAAAATTTAAAAAAAAAACGTTTACAGCTAAAAATGAATTGTAAATGGTTAAAATAAGTGGACCAAATTTTGTGGACATATACTGGAGTGGTAGGAAAGTTATAAGAAGAAGATATTTTTTTCTTGAAGCTTTCTATTTCTATTTTTTTTTCTTGGTTTTGATCCCTTCAGGTCCAATCCACCACTCTCCCCTTCCGGACTATGCTTTCCAGGGCTTAGTCGGCGGAAAATCTGGATAATCGAGCTCGTAGCTCCCAGAAATTCCAAAAAGAAAACAAACAATTCAACCATCGATGCAATGCATAAATTGTCGGCTGTCAAACCAAGATCTGCTACTGGTGTCAGGAACAACTTTCACTTTCACCACTGACAGTTCCCATGGCACGCCCATCTATTTCCCGCCATTTGAGAAATACCTCGTGTTCACCACCAAACAGGATACCATCAGCTTATAGGAATCTTTGCTCACAGCGTTTAGATCCAGAAGAAAGATGCCGTCAATTTAGCGTGAATCTTTCCTTGATCCCCGAAGGTAAAAAACGTTCGTACGACACCTCTAGCCGCCACTCCGGAAAGAACTTTGTAGTCCTCTACGCACGTCCGCACTGTCCGGAGGTCAAACAAAGAGTCCTTCTTGAAACTTTAACACTTTATATATTGAAAACGAAGCATTTTCAAACATAATTTTATTTGAAAACTGTTCTTATTTTCTTGTAATTCCATACTGTGTTAAAAGGAAAATAGCAACTTAAAAATAGCCCTGATATAAAAACCGAAACATATCCAAATACAATGTTTCAAAGTTAATCTTCCATTACAAAAGTTTCAACAGCATTATTATTAAGTTACAACCTTTAACTTTGAAAATGCTTTGGAACACATCTTCAAAAAATAAAACAGTAAGAACAACGCACAACAAAATGTTTAAATTAACTTATTTTAAACAAATTACCCTACAGCAGAGACAAGAATGAGACGAGCAACTAAATGTAAATAAATTATCCGAGAGAGAGATAGCTGCTGGGCCTTCCTTGTCTGTCTTCAAGGAAGGTAAACGCAGATGGCGCGTGAGTCGACTTTATCGTTTGCCCGCCAAATTCAAATTATATAGCTGTGCTATTTTTGCCCTTAATGTTAGGTACTTGTTTTTGTTTCCTATTAATATAAAATATTGGGGTTTAGTTCAATAATTACACACACCTAATTAAAAATGTCATTTATTTGGTTTTTATAAAGATTTTTCTTACAGATAACCATGTCAATATTACCTTAAATTATCTGTTGAAAAGCACAAATTTAATATATACACTGTGATCACTAATAAAAGTCAATATTCAAAGTCCAATTAAAGGTAAAAAACCACGAAACACACAATAAATCACAGAAAATGTAAAACAAACTGTCCAAACAAATCGGCCATTGAAAAATATCAAACACAAATATCGAATAACATTTCGGCGTGACTGCCTGCGGCAACGTTTGTCAAGTTAAAAATATTCGATTCATGGTATATTTTCTTTCTCTTAATTAGATGTGAGCCAAAAAAGGACATTAAAGTTTACATGCAGAAATTGTAAACAACTTGGCAACCAGGGCAAAGCGATGATTGCTCCATCTACGATAGCCTGCCATGATGAAAGACAAAGACATATTTATTGGAACTTGCGTTAAACCAGAAAGAGATAAATACAATGGACAAATTGTAAGAACCAGTTACCTGCCTCATTGCTGTCTCTGCCTACAGATATATTTTCATCATTAGCAGTCTGGTTTGCATTTATACATATTCTGCCACCCACTTTTAACTGTAACCAAGAAGAATAAACAAAAATGTCCTGTATCCAAGTTTCATATACTTTTCCCATCTTATACCTTTGAGCATTAAACAAATGAACATCAAAACCCAAAAAAAAAAAGAAAGGAACACTTTTTTGAAATTACCCTGTATATTATGTCACCATTAAAAGGGTCTTTTAAAAGCTTCATAAAAATATCACATTTAATATATTTATCTTTAATAGTTTCGGCAATTTCATCTTAGAGATAATTCCATTACATCTACAGTCTCCGCTTAGTGCCGTCAGTAGGCATATGTGGAGATGAGGTAGCTACTACTTTCTTTAGATTTAAGTGGTCACATATTTTGAGAGTGAAAACTATTAGAGGTGGATATCAAATATTACATTTTTGTAAAGCTATTTAAAAACATTTTCAATGGTGACATAATATACAGGGTGTTCCATTTAAAAAGTTTATTCCCTTTATTTTTCTTCATGCGTTCGATGTTAATTCGTTTCTTGCTCGACTGACGGCGACACGTGTTTCGTCTTACGTTAAGACTTGTCATAGCCGCTTCAGGTCGTAGACCTTGATGATGCCTCGACTGACTATAAATATCCTTTTTGTCTCCCAGAACCAACAAATACAGACAACCGGTGCCATCTCACCAAGAAATTCAAAAACAACCAGCCATGGCATCGAGAGAGGTTAAAGGTGGTAGGTAAAAAGCCTATATATATATATATATATATATATATATATATATATATATATATATATATATATATATATATATATATATATATATACTAACTCAGAGATATGCTGTTCAATTATTTATTGTAATTTTCATACGCCTTGCATAAATGCATAAATAAAAACTAAATTAAGGTGGACAGAATATGAACAATGAACAGTGTATCATACGTAAACCAGTTATAATCAGCTGCAGTTGGTGATGGCTATTTAAGTGGGTCAACCTGCACCATTGATAAATATACTAATACATTTTATTTAATTGTTGATTATTACAGTCTATAAAATCACTTTAAGCCGTTATTTGTTTAACTATTTAACCTATTATCACAAAAAAATTGAATACTTAGGTACTTATAGTAAAAGGCCTAAATAAAATTTTAAACATTAGTTTTTACCTATGGGGTTCCGGTTGAACTCACCAAACTGGTTATCACCAGCAGCTGCTGGTTATAATGGTTGGTTTGAATTTTGAAATTAAATATCTCTTTCCTCAACATCCCGATCAAATAAAAGCAAAAATATCAAACAAATAAATAAATAAAAAAGGTTATTGCGTAAAAATTAAATAGTTGCTTTAAGAGTAAAAACAATTTAAATGAAAAAGATTAGACTGTAATTTTATTTATGAATTTGGTAAATTATCTCTAAATGTACTTTGTGTTTATTTATGTCTCATCCTAAAATATTGTATTTTGAAATAATTTACTTTGATTTAGGTTGGTTAATATATTAAAATGCTTATAAGGATCTACAAGGTTTTTTTTTTTTTTTTTTATCTTTGACAAACCACGAAGGCTAAAAGCCTAAATACTAACGTACCGTGGGTTGTCTTAAGCGAGGTAAGAGGAGTTTGTTGACACGGGACTTAAATACTTGAAGATTTGGGGGGAAGGAAAGACCTCCGCGGGCAGCAGGTTCCACAATCTAGAAACTCTAGGGATAAAAGAACGAACAAAGTGAGAAGTTCGGGGCCTGTCCAGTTGTACCGTATAGGGATGCATACGCGCGGAACCACGAGTTTCTCTGTTGGGAACCGCGAGTGGAGGAACTATACTGGTCAATTCCTCAGAGCAGAAGCCATGGAAGTACCTATAAAAAAGCGATAAATCGCCCACAGCCCGACGATGGGCAAGAGAGGGAAGCCTTTCTGTAAGTGAAGGATCATTAATGAGACGAACAGCTCTTCTTTGAATAGAATCAAGAATGCTCAGGGTTGTTGGGGACGCCATGCCCCAGACATGAGAACAATATTCCAAGGGAGGTCGGATTTGGGAAACATATAAAGTGTATAAATTAGAAGCGGAAAAATACTTTTTAGCTCGAAAGAGAAATCCAAGCTTTTTTGAAGCTGCCGTGGCTATAGATACAATGTGTTTATGCCAGTTAAGGTTACTTTCAAATGTGACGCCCACGAGATTGAAGGTGTCTTTGCTCTGTAGAACTTGGCCGCTCATAAGTAGAGGATGAGTATTTGATGACTCTTTTCGCGACAAGGAACATGACTGTGTTTTGGATGCATTAAATTGGACGAGATTTTGGCGCCCCAATCCAATATTAAATTAAGATCCTGAGAAAGAGATATCTGCATCGCTCTGCGTTTATTTTCCAAGTCAGGTTTAGTGATGGGTTTAGGAACCTGAAAACTGGAGTGAAGGGTACTATCGTCGGCGAAACTATGAATGGAATTAGTTGTGGACGAGAGAAGGTCGTTGATGTGAAGAAGAAACAATGTTGGTGCCAGAACTGAGCCCTGAGGGACTCCAGCATTTATTTGGTTTTATTTCTTATAATTAATGAACAGAAGATTAGTAAATTAATCCTTAAAGACTTCCTTGGCGAATTGCCTCCCCTGTGACGCAGTGGACACAGCTTTGATCTGCGAAGCCAAAAGTCGCCGGTCTGATTCCTAGCGGGAAGACATATTTAGGTAGTAGTTATTTTAAAATAACGACTTGCTTGGACAACGTTGACGGAGCAGGGAGAACGATGGGTTAAACATCCAATAGCCCGACACCCACGGTACTCTGATGTTTAGGCAAAGGCCTCGTGGGATGTCAAAAGATATAAAAAAATGCATTTTAACTTGATTTATGTATGTAACATAAAGGGAAGAGAATCCATCAGCTCGAAAAACAAGAAATAAATGGACTCTCCATGTACTTTGACCAGACCGAAAAGGTATTCTGTTTTTTTGTTCCCTCATCTAGCCAATGAGAATAAAAAATTAGGGTGAATCCAAAGTCGATCTATATAAGGTCACGACATTCGGCCATATTGCTTTGACGTGTTATGACGTCACATCTCCCATTTTTCGGCCATGTTGTTCACTGCCAGAGATATACAGTTTATTGTATTATTAGAACAACCGTTTACACAACAGTTTTTAATTATTAATAAGTTGTAAATTCTTTTACTTTAAATAAAAACATTTGGAATTACATCTTTCAACAAATATCACTTCCAAAACAATGCAAAATGAAATGCGCATATTCTAGACGCCACTGGATTGATCTTTAGCTATTATTTTTACCCAGTCTTGCCAACTTTTCTCCGAGAAGTGCCCTTCCTTGCGTCCCCGACCTCGAACCGCCTAAAAGTTGAGGATATGTCGCAACCTTATAAATATAAACTAACCTTGCTAATTATCACATATCACATCACATAACTCTCAACATACGCACAACACGCTCATAATTTTAACAAGTATAGTTATACTTCTAAAAATTAAACGTATAATCAACGATTTATTCAATCCGTATAATCATAATCAACAATAAATATTAAAATATTGCTACTAAAACTCTACCGGACTCGACACTACCTCTTAAGCTTTGACATCTACCTGGAAACACGTTTTTGTGCCCATACTATTTTCGCGTTTATTAGTAAAGCAGACGTAGGTCGCGGATCAAAACAAATAAGACAAAGCGGGCACAATTCTCGCGGTCTAGTACAAGTACCTAACTTCATTTGTTTCGTTTATGCCCCGGCTTGGGAAGAAAGTTTTGATATTTATGCGTTGCGTTGGAGTAATTTAGAAGTAAGTTTTAAGCAGAGTATTTAAAGGTGTTTTAATAGGATTATAGTAAACATCTGACATTAAATTATTTTTAGAACACTCTTTGTTTGACCTCCGGACAGTGCGGACGTGCGTAGAGGACTACAAAGTTCTTCCCGGAGTGGCGGCTAGAGGTGTCGTACGAACGTTTTTTTACCTTCGGGGATCAAGGAAAGATTCACGCTAAATTGACGGCATCTTTCTTCTGGATCTAAGCGCTGTGAGCGCAGATTCCTATAAGCTGATGGTATCCTGTTTGGTGGTGAACACGAGGTATTTCTCAAATGGCGGGAAATAGATGGGCGTGCTACTAACCAGTAGCAGATCTTGGTTTGACAGCCGACAATTTATGCATTGCATCGATTGTTGAATTATTTGTTTACTTTTTGGAATTTCTGGGAGCTACGAGCTCGATTATCCAGATTTTCCGCCGACGAAGCCCTGGAAAGCATAGTCCGGAAGGGGAGAGTGGTGGATTGGACCTGAAGGGACCAAAAACAAAAAAAAAATAGAAATAGAATAGAAATAAATTATTTTCAACAAAATCGTTCTTTTTTGTTTATTTGACGGGTGGGTGGGCACGTTCCCTTGTGCCCTTCTTTTAGTACCAACCACCACTGCTAACTGAACAGGTGAAACCGGGGAAGTTACTATGAGCTTTAAAGCTTTTTAAATTACAAGACGTCTAAATGTATTTTGACTCTCTGATTAATAGGTAATAACTTAAGAATAAATCAAGATGCGGCTTTCGCGGAAAATCCTGGTATTTTTAAAAGTTACCTATATATCATTTTCAATAATATTTTTGGACATCCATTGTCTTTATTTTAAACAGTTTTTGTGTAAAACCACATACAAAATAACTATATATTTTCTGTGGTAAAACATACAGAAACCATGACCCCAGCAAACACTATTTGCCGGCAATGTACATTTTTCATATTGGCATTGATGGTAAAGCATTGGCAATTGGTGGCAATATTATGCCAACATCTTATACGCATTAAAAAGTCAACCCTAAATAAACACTTAATTGTCAATAAATTTTACATGCAGGCGAATTGCCGGCAAGCATACAAAAATGGCGGCATACCAATCCTGATTAAATAAAGCACGCGTTTTTGTTGCAGGCAAATAAAATTGGATTTTTGAAGACAAACCTTCAACGCATATTCATACTTTTTAAACCATATTATTAACATTGGTATTTAACTAACATTAAAGCAATTTTCTTGATCTGTTTTATTTATAATGGCAGCTAAACAACATTATTTTATGTTTTTTACATAATTTAAAGGAAATGGCCTTTTCATAACATTTTATTGTTAAAAATCATGGAAATAAAAATTAGGTCAAACAAAATGTTTATTATGTATTTTGGAGCGAATAAAAATAAAATGATGGTTAAATTAGCTACGTTAAGTTCGACCGAAGGTGACCGCTTTGTGCATTTGTTTTCTACGTGGTTTTCTAGCTTTTTAGTTTCTTTTGAAAGAAAAGAGTTTTTAATAGACATAATTAAATGTGTTCATTACCTAATAAGTGTGTGTTGTGTGATTAATTGGTGATGGCTAGTCGAGAAGGCAAGATATTCAAGTAGACTGTTAGGAGCTGTAAACATTTTGTTTAAAACTTTATTAAAAGTTTTAAAGACGTGTTAATAAAAAATATTATATATATATTTAATAGTTTTTTGACATATCGATAGATGGCGTAATGGACAATAAACTACTACGACACTACGTTTCTGCAATATATTCGCTTTTTATCGTCTAAACCGTACCCATTAGACAAAAATAATACGAGAGCGGTCTGCGGTAGGTGATCTCACTTAGCTTTGAAAGAAATATCTTCGGCCAGTGTAAAAATCTGCATCTCCAAGTTGGACAGTGTTCCGAGAGATGGTACTTTGCATTGCAAGGAAATTGCATGCAGTAAGGAGTTTTTCCTTTTTTAATTTTCAAATAAAATATCACATCATTTTAGCTTTTAAAAAAGTATATGCGACAATTTTCGTCAATAAGACGTCAGTTTGCTGCTTGGGAATATCTGCATTTGCCCACTTTCGTGTCTTTTTGTTATCTTTTTGCCAATAACTTATTAATGATGGGGCCATCATCTTAAACGCATTTTTGCCAATAACTTATTAATGACGGATGCCATCACTTTATCTGCAACACGTGGCCTAATAACGGCCAATTGCCCACTGTCGCGTCTTTTGATACCTTTTTGCCAATGCCTTGCCATTAAAGAGTGTTGGCAATGCCAGTAAATTAAATGTACAACGCCGGCAAAAAATGTTATATGGGACTTTTCCATAAAATGATTGGACCACCCTGTACAAACCTTAGTACAAATTTTAGATTTTCTAAGGCCATATTAAAAATTATAGATGCGAATAACCACTTGAGGGACACCGGGTATTGTAAACAAAATTTGCGTTCTCACCTTCGGTAATAGGTACGTACGTTATTCTTAATTATGTGTATTGCTAATATTTGATATTGTTTTTGGGGCATTAAAAACAAATAACCGCCTACGTTTAATATGTGTTATCAGACCGTGTAACCTCAATACAATTTTTATTTTGCAAATTTGTTTTATAATTTACGTTGCCCGCTAATATATGCTCAATGTAAAATCTACTATGTTAAAGATTTTTGTGGTTTAAAATATATTTTATTAGTATTCCATATAACATGTAATTAATAGCTTTTTATTACAAGAACTATTAATAGTTTAGTCAGCTATTTAGTTTACTTTAGGAATATATTTACTTACTTAACATAAAAACCGGCCCTAATTGTCGCATTGCTGTTTTTTTAACACGCTTTTATTAACTTGGGTTGTAACTATCTATCTATCTATGTAACGGAATCTTTGAGCCTAATTTTAACCAACTTCCAGCTATTCGATTTCTTTGAAACTTTGCACACGTGTCAAGGACCGATGAAGATGCAATAATTTAAAAACAGTATCCCGTTATCTTTTTTGAATCGCCAGGAAAAAAATTCCATTATATTATAAAAACAACACCTAGGATGCCATCTGTTGGCAACATTTCAAACTTTGCCATTAAATGAAGAAGAAATTTTTTAGTTTTTACACAATTTGGTTAGTTGCACCATTGGTGTTCAATTTTTATGAACAATAAAAATATAGGGTTAGTTGCACCATTGGTGTTCAATTTTTATGAACAATAACAGTTAATAAATGCCGTTAACACGCTTTTTTATTAACTTGGGTTGTAACTATCTGGCTATGTAACGGAATCTTTGAGCCTAATTTTAACCAACTTCCAGCTATTCGATTTCTTTGAAACTTTGCACACGTATTAAGGAAACATGACAATGCAATAATCTGCAAACAGTATCCCGTTATCTTTTTTGGATCGCCAGGAAAAAAATCCATTATATTATAAAAACAACACCTAGGTTGCCATCTGTTGGCAACATTTCAAACTTGCTATTAAATGAAGAAGAAATTTTTTAGTGGGTTGCAATATATTGGCAACGGTCCAAACATTGCCTGGATTGCCATCTGTTGGCAAAATTTCAAACTTTGCTACTTAATGAAGAAGAAATTTTTAGTGAGTTGCAATCTGTTGGAAAAATTTTTAAAATTTGCCACTCTTGTTCATTAAAAAAATTTTCGCCATTTTGTCAAGAGTAGCAGAAACTAAAAAATGAAAAATAATTAATAGTTGAAAAAAACTAAAAAAACACGCTTTTATATGCAACCGAACTAAAAATTAGAAAATAATTTTTCATTAAAAAAAATATTGTCATTTCATAGTAAAAAGCGTGGGGTGATAAATATATTAAATGTTATAATTATTATATTTGCAAATATCTATGATGGAAAAGTTATGAAAAAATAGTAAAATGCACCCCACGCTTTTTACTATGAAATGACAATATTTTTTTAATGAAAAATTATTTTCTAATTTTTAGTTCGGTTGCATATAAAAGCGTGTTTTTTAGTTTTTAAACTATTAATTATTTTAAATACAATTAAGTAAATATGTGTCTAAAATAAACTGAATTACAAACATACCTATTATACTGGGGGAGCCAACGATGCTAATTGGGGATTTACTAGAGCGTCATAAAGACCTATTGAGTTGCAAAGCTTAGATGATAAGAAGAAATAAATAATAGTTTAAAAAGGCTAAAAAACACGCTTTTATATGCAACCGAACTAAAAATTAGAAAATCATTTTTCATTACAAAGAGTTTTTATTACAGTAATAAAAGGTCAAACAATGAATCATAATTATATACCTCAAAATAGAATTATAATAAAATTTAAGATAATAACAGAATAATTCACTTCAGATTAAAAAGCGTGGGGTGCATTTTACTATTTTTTCATAACTTTTCCCTCATAGATATTTACAAATGAAATAATTATAACATTTAATATATTAAGCACCCCACGCTTTTATTCTGAAGTGGATTATTCTGTTATTATCTTAAATTTTATTATAATTCTATTTTGAGGTATATAATTATGATTCATTGTTTGACCTTTTATTACTGTAATACAAACTCTTTGTAATGAAAAATTATTTTCTTATTTTTAGTTCGGTTGCATATAAAAGCGTGTTTTTTAGTTTTTTAAAACTATTATTTATTTTTCATTTTTTAGTTCGATATATCAATTAGTTTTCTGCGGACATGTGATATTGAAATGTTTCACGAACTATTTCGTAATCTAATCATTTTATTTAAAGCTTCACTGTTGCATGGGGTTTCAGAACGCAACTACTCCGAACAAGCCTTATGCTGAGAGTGCGCATGCGCAGATCGCGCACTAGCTCTTTTTCTGTTACTCTCCTACAAAAAATCTATAAAGGAATATTAAAAAGTTATAATTTATCTAAGATAGCTGACCTGTGCCCACTTCGTTGGGCGTTAATATCTGAACTTTTTGTTTATTCATAGTAAAATATAGCCTATAACACTCCTGAATAGTGTAGCTTTCTGATTGTGAAAGAATTTTTATGATTGGTTCAGTATTTCCGAAGATAAGCGGCTACAAACAAAACAAACTTACAAACTTTACCTCTTTATAATATTAGTATGGATCAGGATAAGCGGTAAACATTAATCAAATACTCACAAATGTCTTAATTAAAACTTAGAGATGTACCGCATCCACTTATCTGCGACACCAAGTAAATGACAAATGGAATATTTCATATTTTGTTCCTAATTGCATTGTTGACAACAAAGGTTTAAGTTAAGTGTCACTTGAAAAACATATTTACGGATTTTTGTTGTCGGATGCCGACAATAAGAAATGAATTACTTTAAATTTAGATAAATAGAAAATATAATTATAATTTTGTTTATGTTAAATAGTAATAACTAGGATATATCGGAGACATGTATCCGTACCCGTATCTGCGAATATCAAAGAGAGAAATTAGATCTATTTTAGTCTATTCTATTTTTTTCTCGGTTTTGGTCCCTTCAGGTCCAATCCACCACTCTCCCCTTCCGGACTATGCTTTCCAGGGCTTCGTCGGCAGAAAATCTGGATAATCGAGCTCGTAGCTCCCAGAAATTCCAAAAAGAAAACAAATAATTTAACAATCGATGCAATGCATAAATTATCGGCTATCAAACCAAGATCTGCTACTGGTGTTACGTATAACCTTCACTTTCACTACTGATAGTTCCCATGGAACGCCCATCTATTTCCCGCCATTTGAGAAATACCTCGTGTTCACCACCAAACAGGATACCATCAGCTAATAGGAATCTTCGCTCACAGCGCTTAGATCCAGAAGAAAGATGCCGTCAATTTAGCGTGAATCTTTCCTTGATCCCCGAAGGTAAAAAACGTTCGTACGGCACCTCTAGCCGCCACTCCGGGAAGAACTTTGTAGTCCTTTACGCACGTCCGCACTGTCCGGAGGTCAAACAAAGAGTAAGAAATCAGATCTGTGTAAGTATGTGTACTTACTTTGCAGAGTAGGGTCGTATTCGAATACTTAGTATTCTGAATAGTATTCAGAATACATTTTGCCGGTATTCGAATAGTATTCGAATACATTTGTGTCTTTGGTATTCGGTATTCGGCCGAATACTTTTTGATTAGTATTTGAGATTCTGTATTCGAATACTTTTGAAGTATTTGACGAATACTTTTTTGAGTATTCGAATACCGGCAGTTCCGACTATTCGAATACCGGAATGTGTAAGTAGTATTCGAATACCAAAATTATCAGGAGTAGAATACCAAAAGGGACAAAGGGAAAATGAGATGAGGACTTTTTTTTGCTCTTCAAACTTCGGTTTTTTCTTTTTCTAGTATTCGAATCTTTTTTTCAGTATTCGAATACCGATTCCGGTTGTTAATTCCGAGTATTCGAATACTTTTTTCCTCCATGTATTCAAATATTCGGTATTCGAATACGAATACGCATACTGGAAAAAGAAAGTATGCGTATTTGTATTCGAATACCGATTTTCAGTATTCGACCCAACTCTGTTACTTTGTAGTATTGCACTAAAAGCTCAAAAATAATTCGGAAAGTCCTAGCTACCAGATCGCACCATACTTCTCATTAATTTGGGGTATTGAACAGACAAATAATGAAACCGTCGGGCGTAACGTATCCAGGGTAAATATTATGATAGAAATCTTAAGTGCACAACGATTTTCTTAGTTGCCTAATCAATATCCCAGATTGATAAGAAGATTGGTGCGATCTGGTAGTTAGGACCAGTTTTTAGTTTTGTTGTTAGTTGATACTTCTCATTCTATTAAGTTCATTTAATGCATTACTATAACTAACCAGAACTAATCAACGATTCTATATTGAAGTAGTTCTGAAAAATATGTAATTTACCATTTTATGACGACTACCATCTTGGATTTTATTTTTTTAATAGTGAGCTCCATTCTACCAATCAATCCCTTTCATTTGATACTCATATTAAGCTAGTTGTGGAAAAAATATGTAATCCGTCATTTTGTCGCGGCTAACTTGGATTTTAATTTCTTCATGGTAAACTCTATTCTACGAATCAAGCTCTTTCATTTGATACCCGTATTAGGGTAGTTGTGAAAAAAATACATATGTAATCCGCCATTTTGTCGTGTCGGCCACCTTGGATTTTAATTTTTTTATAGTAAGCTTTATTCTACCAATCAAGCATTTTTATTTGATAGCTATATTGAGGTTATAGTGATGTAATATCTGTAGCTTAGAAGCAGTTGGGCTGAAGTCCATTTTTTAAGAAATGTGTTTTATTATTGTTGTTGTACCTCAAAGTCCACTTCTTAAAATTTAAAGGAGAGCAAAAATCTGCAAACCTTAAAATTTCGAAGTAAAGTTATGTCCTTTAAAATTAGGTGATAATAAAAAAATAATAAATTAAATAACAAAACACATCTCTCTAAAAATGGACTTCAGCCCATCTGCTTCTAAGGTACAGATATGTAATCCGCCATTTTGTATCGGCGGCCATCTTGGATTAACAATCATAAAGAATGTATTATATTGTATTGTCATCAAAATTAAGAGTGTATACGAAATTTCAGAGCGATTGGTCGTCAGAAAAGGGGGCAAATTCCAATTACTAAATTTGACCCAAATAGTATCAAATAACAAATAAATAAACAGGCCAAGTTCGTACATACTCCAAGTCAGCAGACAGATTAAGCAACTTATTTTGGTTGGTTTTTATCAGTTTATCTAAAACGGCACACTATAGGGTGTTAAGGATAATTTTGGACAAAATTAGATATCTCAGGAAGTAGATATTCGATTTTTGCACGAAAATGTAGTTGATGTAATTACCTATCCAAGAAAAATAGTCTCTAAAAAATCGTAAGTGCACTGTGGTTATATCTCATTAAAAACTAAAAGATTTAAGAAAAAAATGTCTTTTTATCATAACTTACTACCACTCCAGATATTTCTAAAAAAAATACCATCAGTAGCGTAGAAACAAGATTTGTATTTTTTTAAGAAAAAGTAGAACGCCACTGCTTTTCTTTGAATTAATATTATTTTTGAAATACTTATTTACTTTAGGGAAAGTTTGGTCTCCTGATATTTTTCCATATAACGAAAGGTTTTCGCTTAAAAATATCCATTTTGATGTATGGAAAAATCGCTAAAATCTGATATCGCATAAAAATAGAATGGGTATTTCAAAAAAAAATGTAAATTTGAAAAAGAAGCAGTAGCGTACTATTTTTTCTTAAAAAAATAATTCAATACAAATCTTGTTCAAACGCCACTGGTAAAAAAATAATAATAGTCTGTGTACCAGGGTATATGAAATGTAAGGAACCAAAAATACCTCAAATGCTGTTCTTTAGTCGCGTGAAAAATAAAAATAAAAACAAATACGATTAAACATTCCAACAGTTCTAGATAATAATTATTTTCCGGGAATAAAAAATAAACAACAAAATATTCTCTTGCAATTACCGGCTTTTTATTATTTCGAAAGAAACTTTCCTAATCACAGATGTAAACAAAAGTATTAATAATAACTGTTTTTGGAATTTGCATGAATAATTTTAAAGTGACCCATTTTTACTGTTTAAAAGGAATTCTCATGTGTAATAATAATAATTACCAATCTCTGTAAAAATTCGTATGTATTAAAACAAAGTATTTATTTTATCTTTAACCTCTTCCTATCCTTGCATATTCAAGGGGAAAGGAAGACCTCTGCAGGCAGCAGGTTCCACAATGTAAAATCTCTAGGGAGAAAAAACAAAGTGGAAAGCTCGGAGCCTGTTCATGTGGATTGTATCGTACCTACAAGCTAGACAATTTCTCGAAGCACAAACCGTGGAAGTATCAACAAAACAAACAAGATTTCTATTTTTTATTATTATTTTTTGCATGTAGAACATGTCCCTAATCTTTTAAATTAGATTCGGTATCACCCTGTATGTATCGGCCGATAAAATATCCGAAACTTATGATCATAGAGTAAATATACTAGAACTGAACAATCTATTCCAAACTAAAGGTTTATAACTATAGTGAGTTATACAGTGTGTCCAAATTTTGTAAGAAATATATTGGGATATTAAAAACGATAGGAGCGAGAAAGATGGTTACATGGGGAAAGTTTTGGGCGATGTAACCATAAATCTACGGCTGTATCTTGTTTGGTTTATAAGTTATTAAAAAATTAATTAAAATGTGCATTTTGAAAAAGCGGTGCGGTTTTTTAATTCAAATAATTTTTGAGATCTGTAAAAACATTATTAAGAAACATTTTTAAGAGTAAAGCATTTTTTGGTCACATTTTAATTTCAGCGCTTTGGTTTGAGGATACCGTCATCAATTTTTGTATTTATTATGGCGACCTTTGTGTTTTATTGCAAATTTTTAAATAAAATAATTAAAGGGCATGCCGGAACAACGTTCTAACGGACAGTCTGGTCTAAAGTTGAATTTCCATAATATCAAAGACAATTGTAGTGTCACTATAGACTAACCAGAACAATGCTAAATTTTTGGCATGAGTTTGGACGCTGGCTTAGCTGAATTTATGAAGCGGTAAATTATACGTACTGTTTAAGTGTGTACTCGATGGATACCTGCTTCATAAATTCCACAAAGTGAGCGTCCGAGCTGATGACCAAAAATTTAGCATTGTTTTGGGTGTCTATAATGAAACTAAAATTGTCTTTGAGGATAAATTATTTTTATACCCATACGCATAAGCCCCCACCATTTTACGCAAATCCCTCACAATTTTGTCCTTGTGGGGATGTCAAAGCGGTTACACACGACTTTATATCCGCGTAACAACGTTCTACATATGTGCCCCCGCAAAAAACTCCCATTTATTTCATTAAAGTGGGCCAATATCCTTGTAAAGTCAAAAGCAGGAGCTCGATAAAAGGGAGGGCTGTGGGAGGCTTAGCCTCCCCCCAAACAGCGATTAACCACACCAGTTTGGCAATTAGACCTCACAAAATAAATACCCTTAAATCATGTTCATTTTTTAAAAAGCCTAAAAGTTGTTTAAAACCCTACTGTCCTTTCTCTAACCACGTCACAATAAAAGACCTTTAACCCATTACACGTATAACAAGGTCGTAAGAGACTTGTTTCCGTGTAAAAACGTTGTAAGAGACATGTATTTAAAACGTTGGTTTATGTTTTTTTTTCTTACCTTCAGAACTTCTCATTAATGGTTCATAATAAGATGTTTTGTATTCTAAATACATTAAAATACCCATAGGTAAGCAACCCATTTTTTTTAGTTGAAAGAAAAATATAAAAATTGTTTTTTTCGTTTTTCTTAAAACTAAACTTTTGGCGGTTAAAATGTTATTACATCTTATACGCATTAAAAAGTCAACCCTAAATAAACACTTAATTGCCAATAAATTTTACATGCAGGCGAATTGCCGGCAAGCATACAAAAATGGCGGCATACCAATCCTGATTAAATAAAGCACGCGTTTTTGTTGCAGGCAAATAAATATTGGATTTTTGAAGGCAAACCTTCAACGCATATTCATACTTTTTAAACCATATTATTAACATTGGTATTTAACTAACATTAAAGCAATTTTTTGATCTGTTTTATTTATAAATAATGGCAGCTAAACAACATTATTTTATGTTTTTTACATAATTTAAAGGAAATGGCCTTTTATAACATTTTGTTGTTAAAAATCATGCAAATAAAAATTAGATCAAACAAAATGTTTATTATGTATTTTGGAGCGAATAAAAATAAAATGATGGTAAAATTAGCTACGTTAATTTCGACCGAAGGTGACCGCTTTGTGCATTTGTTTTCTACGTGGTTTTCTAGCTTTTTAGTTTCTTTTTAAAGAAAAGAGTATTTTAATAGACATAATTAAATGTATTCATTACCTAATAAGTGTTTGTTGTGTGATGGCTAGTCGAGAAGGCAAGATATTCAAGTAGACTGTTAGGAGCTGTAAACATTTTGTTTAAAACTTTATTAAAAGTTTTAAAGACGTGTTAATAAAAAATATTATATATATTTAATAGTTTTTTGACATACCGATAGATGGCGTAATGGACAATAAACTACAACGTATCTGCAATATCTTCCCTTTTTATCGTCTAAACCGTACCCATTAGACAAAAATAATTCGAGAGCGGTCTGCGGTAGGTGATCTCTCTTAGCTTTGAATGAAATATCTTCGGCTAGTGTAAAAATCTGCATCTCCAAGTTGGACAGTGTTCCGAGAGATGGTACTTTGCATTGCAAGGAAATTGCATGCAGTAAGGAGTGTTTTCCTATTTTAATTTTCAAATAAAATATCGCATTATTTTAGCTTTTAAAAAAAAGTATATGCGCCAATTTTCTTCAATAATACGTCAGCTTGCTGCTTTGGAGTATCTGCATTTGCCCACTTTCGTGTATTTTTGTTATCTTTTTACCAATAACTTATTAATGATGGATGCCATCATCTTAAACGCGTTTTTTGCCAATAACTTATTAATGACGGATGCCATCACATTATCTGCAACACGTGGCCCAATAACGGCCAATTGCCCACTTTCGCGTCTCTTTGATACCTATTTGCCAATGCCTTGCCATTAAAGAGTGTTGGCAATGCCAGTAAATTAAATGTACAACGCCGGCAAAAAATGTTATATGGGTTTGTATTCTTATTACTAAACTACTTGCATATGGAAGTTTTAAAAAAGCCAAACAAAAGGTATTAAAAAAAGTAACAAAAATTAAAATACAAACGTTAAAAAATGTGTAATAAGTATATGTTTTCACAGATTATAATGTAAAAATTTAGTTTTTGAATGGCGTGCGTGCCAATTTACAGACACGATGAATTTAGATTTTGTATGTTATGTTATATGTTATGGGTAATAAAATTTTTAAAAAATGTTTTTTCAGCACATATACCTATTTTGGTAGAAAGTTTACAACTTAATAATAATATTAAATATTTGAATGTGCAAATGCACACAAAGTAAATATCCATCGTTGTTGAGGTACATAACTTTATAAAAGTTAGAAATAAGCTTGCATTAACTCTTGAATCACAAATTATCAGAATACCCAGATGCGAAACGAAGCGTGTTCGTTGAAATCTCTCACCACTATCGTCCCTCCCACTGCGTGGTGGATATACACCCACGATTTAGTACGTGACCTAATGCTCATCTAGGTGTCAGTTAGTCCCATACTTTTGTTGATATAGAACGTGAGCATAAGTTAGTTAATTGTGTTTAGTTGATTGTGAACTTTTATGTTTTTTATTATTAAAGTGTTAGTATATGTAAATGTGTATGTTAAATTTTTTTACCGTTTAATATGGGATATAAATGTGTATATTTATTCTGTTCCTCCATCACCGGGAGCGGATCACTTTTAGATTTCCAAAGGACCACTATTATTTTAAGACTATTTAACATAAATACAAAGCTTTTACAAATTACTTAGATATGTTACTAAAATTATTGATATTAATCAGTATGTGCCCAAACAGAGAAAAATATTTTTTATTTATAGCCGCACTGCCGTTTAAAAGGCTATATTTCAAATTTAAAAAATAAGGTGTTTTTCAGTATTAAAAAAAATCAATTAGGTTTGGGTATTACTAAGGCAACATCTGCATTGCTTTAAAAGATTGCGTCAGGGTTTATTTAGAAACTTGTGTTACTCGGCTTTCAATTATTCTGTTTCAATCCCAAGTTACACAAAACTTTTTAATACACAATTAACCTAAAAAACGGAATACCATTAATTAATTTAATAAGCAGTTTTTAGGCAAGGTTTTTTTTTAAATGGCTTTTTGTTAAACATTCTAAACCCCCATTAGTTTAATCGTTTTTAAAAATGTTTTGTGCAACCAGGTATAGACATTTTATTTCAGGTTGATCCAAACGTGACATCTACTAACAATATTTTACCGTTCAAACAATGGGTAAAATTTTTAGTTTGTAAATTCCCAATTTGTGTATTATTCTTTTGTTCCGTTTTCCACACATAAAAAAGCTGCATAATTAGTTACTATAAAAGTCTATCTCTCCTTAGCGCCTTGGTGCGGTTTAACCTTTACAAATTTAAAATATTACGATCCATACATTGGTGCAGATGTTCCATTTATTCTTTCTCAAGGTCATAGAAACAAGTAAGCGTTATTTGCCGCACTTTCGCATCTGTATATTCTGATAATTTGTGCTTGAATCATGGGTCATTATTAGTAATCAAATGTCAATTGTTTCTACAGCTAATGGCATCCGCAGTTATGGCCAACTCGGGCAAAAGTGTATTTTTTACGACTTTTAACCAAAAAGTTTAAAAATCCTCTAAAGTGTTATGCATCATAAAAAAATGTTCTTTAAAAATATACCAAAAAACAAAGTGGTTGCCATAAGAAAAACAAAAGTTCATAATAGTGTCTTAAAACTGAAAAGTTAAAATTAAAATCTGAACAAAGAAATGTTTTGTTTATGCAAATTTCAAAAATTATTTGAAAAAAACCTACAACACTTTCAAAAATGCATGTTATTCAATCTTTTTTAAATATCCTTAAAACCAAACAAGATACAGCACTCATTAAAACTGCATTAGATTAACAGTTGAATGGTCCACAGCTTTCCCCATTTGACCATCTTTCTATCTCTTATAGTTTTCGATATATTCCCTACCAATTTCGACCAGGTGTGGGTGTGGACGAATTTCTTAGACAAGCCATAACTCCTAGAATATTAGCCATATCAAAACAAGATCTGATATAGGTAAACGGTATGGAATAAGGAGAATTTTTACATATTTTTTACTTCGCAGTCACCTCCGGTTTAACCGGAAGTAGGCGGCCATGATTGGACGCAAATTGATCTAGTGAGCCTAGGTGATGTTAAAAAAATACAGTCTCAGAGTTTTGGTGACTAATATAAAATATATAATGAAACAATTTGGCAAATTGGCATTTTCATGTCAAACTTTTATTTTTCAAACAGCAACCCTTTTTAGACAAAAACCTTTCGAATAAAGGATTTTTTGAATCTAACGATACCAATGTATTTGTGATGATATTAAAAACTAAGTCATAAATAAAAAACTATGACCACCTAGACAGGGCCGTATTAACTGTTTGAGGCGCCCTAGGCTAAAATTCCCGGAGCGCCTATTTTCCAGCAAAAAAAAGGTCCTTTCTTTCGCAGCGCCTA